>VWZK01010310.1:19377-64304 GCA_013396935.1 Baryphthengus martii | reverse complement strand
GTGGGGTTGCGGGAAAAAAAAAAAAAAAAAAAGTAAAAATAATCGTCACACTTGATACAGGCACAACTGATTTACCACTGGTGTCACCGAGCGGAGCACAGCACCTGGTACCTGCCGTGGCGCACACTGGGGTGCCCAAAGGAGGAGGAGGAGGAGTGGGGGGTGGGGGGAAGCACAAACCGACTGACACCCAGGCTGGGACGTGCCGCCCAGCAGCCCGTCCCAAAACCGCAGAAGAAAAAGTTTCCCCGGGACTCAACCCCGAGGTCGTAGTGCGAACGCGTCTTCGGCAGAGCCGCCGCTACCCACTTGCAAACCGCCAGCTCCTGCGGGAGCGCAGAAAATCTGCGGTGAGGATTTTTTTGGGGAGGGGGATGGCCGGGAAGCAGAGGATGCTCTTATGGTGAAGGGCCATTTGTGGGTGCTGAGCGCGCCTGGGGGCTCGGGCAGGACGAGCCTTGGCCAGGGAGCGAGTGGAGAGGAAGAAATGTGGCTTCTCTGGGCGGAGGAGGGAAGTTACTCGGCCTCACTGCGCGTCTCAGAACTGCTTGTTAAAGGTGTGTAGCGTGAACAGAGACTCTTCGGAGACCTTGGACTGGGCAAGCTTCTTCTAAACTAAGTCACAGTATGGAATAGAGGAGGCAGAATTAAACTAGTATCAAAAAGAGAAAAAAAGCAACTCTTACAAACCAATCCCAGATCTTGACTCAGTGCTGTTTCTCTTATATAGTGCTATACAATTTAGTTGTGAGTTGTTTTTTTTTTTCCTCGCAGGCATGGAAATCTTCATAGTAAAAAAAAAAAACAAAACAAAAACAAACCTAAAATGGCCAGCTTTCCAAAAATCCCTTAGTGTTCATTAGGCTATGAACAATTTGGCGTTCACTACAACATGAACACTCAAACCAATTGCACATCCAGAACTCCGGCACCTCTCTTTGTTTGTTCGGCTTTTGTGTTTTGTGGTTTTTTTTTTTCTTTCTTTCTCCTTGTCGCTTCTGACTTAGTTGACCACCACCCCTTTCATCCAAATGTCACAAGTTGAAAAGACCACAGAGTAAGACTTTACTGGTCGGGCAAGAAAGTCTCTCCCTACATTCTACTGTCTGATGAGATTTGAGAGCAGCAGGTAGTTGCTGTCAGCAGTCATTTTTTGCAAAACAAAAAAATTTAAAATAAAATACAACACCCATCCGATTTCTCGAAGGTCTACACCATGTTGTGATGGTTATTCCGCTCAATGATGTCCACAGGTGAAAGGATCTCCTTCCGGATGGGTGGTGGAGGCAGGCATGTCTTTGTCTTGGGCTTGAAGAGATCCGAGACATAAAACACCTGGAGGAATAAGTGGAAAAAGCAAACTTAGCCACATTGGTTGATGCTTTGTTCAAAAGTTTCATTCACAGAACATACATACATATATTTAAGCTGCAAACCCGGCACTTTTTGTGCTATTGGATGCCTGCCTGTAACAGGGATAGCTGTGAAATGCCAAGTGCCTGCTACCACCTTCCTGTACAATACGGAAAAAGGCCAGGACCTCACAAAACACAGGGTAAAAAACATTACAGAACAACTTTGTTTCTCAGCGTGTAATCACCAAGTGCAATACCCAAACCTCTGCCGAATGGGTTGAGAAGCCAGGAAACAGATACACGGCTGACAGCCCAGTAAAAGAACAAAGGTCTCCAAAGGGCTGGCCCAACTCATGGCGAGCGGTTTTAGGGATGGAGTTGGCGTGAAACTTCATTCAGCCAGACATCAGGTAGGCAACGAAAAGCTTTCAAACCAAAGCTGTGTTGAAAGCTACAAGAAATGCATCAACAGTGAGCGATGCGTTCTCCTTGTGCCCCACCAAGGCACCAGCACAGAGCTGGGATCTGGTCCTGAAGCCAAAGCTTAAGGAGAGAAGAAGCTATTCTTGACTACTTCCTAAATACCCCGTGATGTAACCTCTCTTTTCCGGATGTGAAAAAGCCAGTGCTTGGCAATTTCGGGAGGCAGCAACACAATAAGAAACAAAGTGCTGGAAGGAAACTTCCACATCCTCCCTTGGCAGCCTCCGCACAAAGCTTATCGGTCCTCTAGGATCGGGGCACTTTCTCCCTTGCCAAACCTCAGCCCTGCGCCAGAAGGGAAAAGAATCAGACAACACGGATCCTCTGGATGGAGGAAAAAGTGGGGAGGACTCGTAATTTTGTTAGCTGGCACCAAAGTCCCAGACTTCCAACCTGCTGCCGACTGCATCTGTCGGCCCAAATCTGCCAATTCATCTCAGATAAGCACTGATAATTTGGATCGAGCTGTGGGTTTGCTGAGCTGAAGCTCCAGCAGCAGCAGCAGCACGTAGCGTGTAGGAATTAGTAGCACATTTGCTGTTTTTTTCCCCCCCGCCTCAGAGGACTCAAAGGCAACATTTAAGCAACAAGATAAATCACAAGAGAAAAAAAAAAAATTAAGTCCAAGGTGCCCAAAGGAATAATTTTAGATTAGTACCCAATCTGGATGTAACACAGGGAGGGAGCATAACTTTTTCCCACCTGCACCTCCATATTTTCTAGCTACCCAGAGCCCTACAGGGCAGGTCTAATTGTCCTTGGGCACAACTTCTGCAAATCCCTATCAGCACAGGCAGAGAAGGATCTGGGCTGAACAGACAGCAAACCTGCTGTAAGTGGCAATTTGCCCCTGCAATTATTACTGAGGATGCAGGAAGCTGAGGAGTTGTTGCTTGGCTTTTATTGCTTCATGGAAAAGCAAGGAAGGAGCTGACATAAATCATCTCTTTTTTTCCATATATGTGCTGGTGTCTGGCTGCGTCGTTGCATAACGGAGCTGATAAAGTTGTTTACAGGGCATCCAAGTGGCAGTGTTTGTACATTTGGTTAAATAACAGGATCCAGCTGATGGCAAGTTGGAGTCTGGCCTCTTGCTGCAGCACCACAGCATAAAAGCAAGTTGAACTGCTCTGGCAATGGGTTGTTTTTTTTTTGAGTCGTTAATAACTGTAAAACCCGCGTTCGGCTGGCTCGGTGCATTTTTGATGCCATCTCGCTCGCTTGCCCACCTCAGAGAGCTGGATTCAATCAAAAAGATGTCCAATTTCTGCACCGAGATAGCCATGACAAATCGATTTATGGGAGGAGATTGCCGAGTGCAAGAAGCATCTGGGGATTACACCGAGTCTGGTCCTTATTTTGAACAGGAATGAGTTATGGTGAAGCGTCATCGCGGGTATTTTGGCTTCTACTGTGCTGCTTGCTGCTTTTCAGGGTTTGATTCAGAGACCTGGGAAGAGGTTTCATTTTGCTTTAAACTCTATTTCACTTTTTAACATGGCTAGAGGTTATATAAACACTTAGAGGAATCATGAAACGTGATCTTTAGGGGTTAAACCAGTGTGTTAAATCCTTCTAATGCTTCAACTGTTTAACACAAAAAAGGACTAATAAACGTGCAAAGTTTTTCACTTGGATTAGCTCCATTTCCTGTAGAAGGTGCTCTCCACCCATAAAGAAAACTCAATGGCAGAAGACGGAGCGCGTATTACACAAAGTAAGCCAGTATCTTAAATTGCCACATAACAATTCCTACTGCTTTTCCTTATATTGAAGAAATATTTAAATCACACACAAAGAGGTTAAAACAACTCATCTAAGCTAACAAGAGCCACGCCAGGAGCGTGTCCTTCCAACGTCACCCCTTTTCTCTCTCCGTCAGACGAGACACACGCTACACAGCACACCGCAGGCTGCCTACAACGGGCATAAAAAACTATTCCCGTTTAAGAAATCCTCATCGTATTTCACCCTGGATCCGAGACTGAATGTTTCATCAGCTGGAAGCGCTTGACACTAATGTCTTCTGCTTGTTATTTCAGGCACGGAAGGACAAATGTGTCTGCTGCAGCACGACCTGGATTTAAGCTCTGGCAGCCCTCGGAGATGAAATCCACAATGGGTTTCTGCTGAAAATTATGGCCTGATACAACCTTTGACTATCAGCAGAGTGGACTCTTGAAGGCATTGCTGGGGGAAAAGGCATCTGGGAGCACCCAGGGTGGGTTGGAGGTGATGAGTCTCCAGGTCCCTCTGTCTGCTTCACGAGAGCTGGATCCCAGAGCAGGGCAAGGATTCCCAGGACAAAGCAGTTATTGCTCCGCTATATCAGTAACTTTAGCGAAAAGCTGCTAAACCATCCATTAAATGTGAATTCCAGGGAGCCTCAGGGTGATGACTCTTCTTGTCTCTTGCTGTCATGTTCCAAAAGGAGGAAAGTCTGCTGGTCCCTCTTTGGCCATGGCTCATGCCAGCAAAGCCAGGTTTAGGAGAAGAACATAGCAATGGTTCTTTGCAAGCTGATGAAATGGGACAAGGGTTGGGTTTAAATCCTTCCCTGAGTTCTAAGCTGCTACCAGAGATATCCCCAGGCGCAGAGCCGTGGCTGCAAAGGGTCTGGAGACACTGCCCCTTCCACAAATAGGCTAGGAAGAGCAGTGCAGGTTGCCCTGGGCTCGCAGGCAAATCCGAGCCTGCCGTGAAAGTCCAGGCAGCTGCTTCCTATGGCACATTACCTCAACACAGGAAAACCAGCCCAACGCTGCTGCAAACTCCCCTTCCCAGCACAGCTTCCAGCTGCCGGAGGGTACAGCCAGCCCTGCCGCTCGTCCCAGCCAGGAAGCATCCGGACTCCCATCCCGAGCATCCGGAGAGCTATTGTCTTTCTGAAACCACTGCTAGGATCCATGGATGGATCGCCTGGTCTCTACATCCTCTATATATTGATGTTATCCCACCTTTTGAGCAGAAAGGCACATGGAAAGGTAAATATCCTCTTGTAAAACTGCCTGGCAATGTGCACTTGGTTTCTCAACAAACCCACATGATACAAATTCCGGCGTCTGGACCAAGACAAGCTGCTTCACTGCTCCCTGTATGACTCGGCATCTTTTCTCCCCAGGGCTACCAGCACTGCTACAGCTGACTGTTGGGATTGGAGAAGGTTACCAGATTTGGAAAAACACCCTGACAGTATTGGAAGGAAGGGCACAGAACGTGTAACGCTGTTTCTGGGAGCAGGCGTCCCAGCAGCAGTCTGTGTGCACACACACTTCTTTAGTTTCCCCCTCTGAATTTGATGGCCCCACATGGGACGTTGGCACCAGGCAACAGCAAAACCCACCAGCTACCGCTCAGAGAGTTAATAATACTTCATAAAAACTTCCCGACAATGATATTTTTGTCACAGCTTTGGAGTATTATCAATGAGTGGAAAGTACATAAATAACCTATTTTCTCTCCTTGCAAAATATAGCATTAGCAAACTTAATTCCTTGCCGCTAGGGCTGCTTTACTTTTAGATCAGTTTGAAAAAAAAACAAAACAAAACAAAAAACCAACCCAAGAAAGTGGTAAGTTGTCAAAATCTTGCTTTCAGGAGTTCACACAGATACGGGAACAACCATAACCCCCAGCCCCTTTGTTTCTAGGCGAGGCAGCCACTCGACCCAGTGTCCCCCATCCTGTCTACTTTGACTATCTACATGTGTCACTGAGTTACAGAGCTGTGCAATCAGGTCACTCTTTGGAGAGCAAATTGCATGAGAACGAGCCCAGCAGCCGACAAGCGGGTACGGCTTTTGTTTGCTGTTTTCTCACAAGCCCTTTTGCTACCCCCCCACCAAACAGGGCACCCTGCCTCCCCTCGCTGGGCAGGCATCAGCTCCCGCTCCCAGGGGATGGCTTTTGGCTGGATTGCGCAGGGAAAAAGACATAATCCCAACCACCCCAAACTCCATGCTTGGGTCCTGGAGGAAAGCTTTGCAAAGAAGATAGTTCTTGTTAGGCAGAGCAGCTGGAGAATCAAATGCTGCTTGTCCAAGAGGGAAATAGTCTCCCTTGTCTGAACACCTTCGCACCACCTTGAGCTGCCTGGCTGAAGGGCCCCTTTACCCAGGAGCCTCAAGGCTGATGGGCAAAAACCCTAATGGCTGCATTTTTTGCTGAATATAAAGTTTGTTTGGGAGGGGAAGAAGAGGAACTTCTTCACCCCTCTAGCACGGCAGCAGTGTTTGCTCATGGTTGAGGGAAAAGCACCGGTGGGAGAACCCTCCTTTGCCAGGTGACCATCAGAGCACCCATCACCAGACTGGTAGGGTGCTGTGCTCTTAAGCCATGCTGTGCTTGCAGACGACGTTTACAGGGGGTGACATCAACCCAAGTGCCCAGAGCACATCCTACATGAGCCTGCAGCAGTATGGGCTGGAGAGGTGCCTGCTGTTCACACAAGACACCCACCAGCATCCCCAGTGCCATTCTTGGCATGCTTTGCCATACTCACCACGCAGTAAGCCACCAGGGCTCCCTGTGCAAAGCCCGCCAGTACGTCGGTGGGGTGATGCTTGTGGTCTGACACTCGGGAGAGGCCGGTGTAAAATGCCATCATGATGAGGGTGAACTGGAGGAGGGGACGGAGCAGGCGTGCTCCCTTCCACGTGAACCTGGCCTGCAGATAGAACTGTGGGGAAGAGAAGAAAACAAAAAGGTTGCGTTAGTTTGAGGGCAGCAAAGGAGGAGCTAGGCCCAAAATGTGCACCCACAGCGGCAACTGCTCTGAGGAGCTGGCCGTGGGGAACCGGCGCTCCTGTGGCTCAAGGAGATGGAACTGTCAAAGGATGCCCTTCACAAATCCACAGCCTCCCTCAGGCAGAAAGGAACAGAGATGGAGGGATTTTAACCCAAGAAGGGGATGCGAGCAGAGGTGGATAGGTACAGCCCTTCCTTGGTGAGCCAAGGTAAGTAGCCTGGGACCTCTTGCATCCCAGCTCACACCAGCGTCCCACTTCAGCTATCACACAACATCCCATCGAGTTGAGTAAGGAAATTCCTCCCCACCATTATTTAGTGCACAAGAGAAGCAAGGTCTCAAATTTGGGGCACAAAGGTCCCATGGTATCTCTCAGAGGAAAACCAGGAATCAGTGCAGCATGTCACACCTCCAGTGCCAGCCCCACAGATTTCCAGACACAGCTGCAACTGCCAAGAATGCGGATACAAAATGTACCTAACATCACCCTTGTGCTTCCCGTCCCATGCCCTGGGGTTTGCATGGGGAGCAACCGCCCCACTGCACGGCATGGGAAGTCCCTCCTACCCAGTGAGGGAAAAGCAGGTTCTAGGCTTGACCTGAAAAGATGAAGCTGACGTGACGTCAAATGGACATCATCCCCCCTCCTCCCCGTGAATATCTCAGGCCCGTTTCCGTTTCGGCTGGTGGGCACAGCCGGTTCCTGTGGGAACCGGGAAGCTGGCCGGGAAGAGAGGACAGGAAAACCGCAACCCACTGCCCACGGATGAGCAGGGCCGGGCGCAGCACGGGGAGGAAGGCTGCGGGAAGGGAGGGACGCCACAGCAACCTTTGAGCTTTGAGAAGACAGGCACTCGATGGCTTGAAGAGCATAAAAGTGTCTGGAAAACGCTGCTTGGCTCCTGCAGCATGGATCTGCTGCCCGTGGGCTCAGATGAAGTGGGTATTTTCTGCCTGTTCCAAAACGAAGCGCTGGAAATTGGACCCAGCGTGATTCGTGGGATTCTGCAACATCAGAGGGCTGGAAAGGGGTTTAATACCCATTTACGATCCCTTTTACACATTCAGAGCAGTTTACACTGCCTTGATATAAAAGGGAATGAAGCTCTCGCTGGGTTCCCTGACAACACAAATAACTTAATTACACCATTTACCTAAAAAAAGCAGAATTAATTGGAAAGCTGATAAGGGGGAAAACATCATTTTGGCCAATTTAGCTCGGCTGTTGCATAAACATTACGCTTAGCCCTTTTTGGAAAGAACACACACTGGGCTTTTTCGAGGAAATGAAACATCGCGTCATTTGAATGGAGCAGATGCTCCAAATTATCTAAATTGTTAGCCAATTAACATGGAAGGCAGCAGTACCAAAACAACCCAGTGCTGGTTAATGCACGTTACGATTCCGGGGAATGTATCTGCAAACCAGCCCGAGTCTGGGAACGGAGCCACATCACCAGGGCGCACACCCCACACTGTGCCACTTGTGCACGCGATGCTACGGGATCCCCACGGCAAATCACGCTGGCGTAGCCCAGCCAAGGGAGCACTGGGCCAGGTCTCTGGTTTGTGACAATAATTTCTATGCTCAGGAAGACGATGAGTCAGCGATCAACATAAAATTAGGAGGCACGTTCGGCCCAGAAAGACCTAAAGAAATAAAAAACCCACCGTCGACAAGGAGGTGTCTTCCCTCCAGCCACTGCTGAGCTGGAAAGCTGGAGCTGTACAATAGCACAACCCCATCCTGCACAGTCACTTGCTGCGATTTAACAGAAGGCATTTCATCCTGCAAGCAAAAATCTAAGTATTTCCTTAATGAGGAACTGTATTTTTTGTTTGCAATGCTCAAGCTGGCTGAATTTTCATTGCCATGGTGTTTGTGCACCCAGTGATCTGCCACTGAGCATAAGCTGTGCAGGTGGGATACTCCCAGAAAGTATTCGGGGAAAGGGTCATCGACAGAGCTGGAGGCCCCGAGATCTTTAAATACAACTTCCCAATGCAGAGATGACATCTCTTGAAAAAAAACAAACAAACCAACAACCAAAACAGCATTTTTGGACAGTGGTGTTTTTAAAGCATACAAAAGATATAAAAATACGCTTCTACTGCCGTGGCTTAGGATCAAGACTATTTTCATGTTCAAGAGTCTCAGCCCAGCTTAGCTGACAGTGCAAAACTCAGGTTCCAATACATTGCTGCAGAGAAATAAAGTATAATAATTGGAAATAATTTTAACTACTACTCTCAGTTCTACTAAGAAGACTTGAAACCTAACATCTTACTTTAGTCTTGAGGCTCTGTCACGTCAAAACCTGTGTGAAAGAAATTTGCTGCTGCTGGATAATCTCACACATGTCCCTTTTGCACAGCCTTGACATGCCCTCAAACTATTCCGTCCCACAAGCTTGGACTAAATAGGTCATTTATAGGTGAGAAAACAAAGTATCAACTAAAAATTGGCAATAAAAAGCTAACTCTGAGCTTGAACGCAAAATCAAGCAGACACTCTTGGGGCTGAAGTGATTGAAAAAGGAATTTGTTTGTACGGTGCCCTGCTCCTTCCAAAGCACAGCTCTGAACTGTGTGTCTAATCTCCATGCTTTGGCCCTGGAAAAGTGTACAAAGGCAGTGTGGCAGCTCAAGGGGTGTGCTGGGTGCCACCCAAGTCCCCAGGACCCACCTCCCACCCACACCCGTGTACATTGGAGGAGTAAAACCCACCCAAATTGATGCATCTCAGACACTGGGTTATCAGCATGAAAATCTCAACAGAGCTCCTTTTACTGCCACAATAAAAGCTTTGGGAAAACTGCTGTTTAGTTCCCCATTCATTAAAAAAAAAAGAAAAAAAAGAGGATAATAGCACTTATATTCCATAGGCATATTATGAGCATGCAGTATGTTGAAAATGGTGCTCAAACACTAGGGTGCTGAAGATACCTTACGTACTTCAGGGGTAAGCCTCAGAGTGCTCCAAACTTTGCCTCTGCCCTCAGTATGAAAGAGAATTCCAGCTAATAAGAGAAGGTCAAAAAGTGAAAGGAGAGCTTTGGGGCTCAAAGGATCAGATGCTCCCTAAACCAGGAATTAGCGCCATTACTAAGAAATGGGAAGTTCCAGACAATTTATCTGGAAACTGGCTTTCAGAAGTTGGTGGCTTGTTGTTTTTTTTTTTTTATGAAATCTAGGAAGCAAATTTGAAGTGCTGCCTGCTAAGGACTGCCAGATTTGGATGGTAACGTGGGGTCAGATGGAGCCCTTCCTGGGAGGGGATGGAGGGACAAGACCACAACTGGAGTTATTTCCACCACAGATCATGACTGGGCAGTGAAAGCCAACAGGAGCATCACCAGGAGGAAGAGTGTATGGAATGAAATGGGATCACAGGGTAGGAGCTATTTGGAGCTCCTATCCACTGTTTCCTGGCAGAGGCCAAGTTACCACAAAGCAGACGACTTGAAGAACGTCACATCGGTCTTCTGCCAGGGGACTTCCACAGTGCTGGTGGGGACAGCCCGCAGCCACATGCAACCCCAGAGCAAACTCATCAAGGAGAAGCTGGCAGGGGACACAGGCTAAAAGCATCACCTCCAGCTCCTGGGGCTTTCTGCACCCAGAAATCCAGTCCTGTTCACACTCTCCCCACCGCAAGGCTGACCTCCATCAACCACATCCCTTAGTCACAGCTAACGTGTCCTTCTGGGAAACGGATGGTCTTGTTTCCGACTGTCTGACCTGAAGTTCCCTCTGTTGCCAGCCCCATCTGCAAACAGAGCGGTACCTAACGCAGTACGAGGCCAAAATCTCTCAAACTCACCCTGGCATAACACACTGCCCTGACTGGGCAAAGCCAGCTGGAGAAGGGGGAACAGCAGAATTCAGCTTTTACTACCAAAACGGCCAGAGGACAAGGACAAGAGGAGGGCAAAGACCTCCCAGAACTGCAGATATGTGCTTTGCTGGACATACAGCATCCTCCCATCCCATTGGGAATATCCCCATCAACTCAGCCACGCAGTTCACACCTCAGCCCTGACCTCTGACACAATTCCAGTTTATTTACTTATTTAGGTCACTGCTAAACTGGACTCCAAATCCACAACCACCAAGGAGTTTCCTTCACACATGCACGTCATCATTCAGCGGCACAAGGGCACTGGAACCTCCTCCACTCTTCAGCAAGAAACCTCCACGCAAAGCTTCCCACTCCCTCAGATACACAAAACCAGCAACATTCTCTAATTTTTTATATAGATGAGTAGAATGCACGGAAACTCATTCTGAACCCTTCAGCCTCACCCACCGACACACATTAAATAGACTGCCCTGTTTTATTCTCATTTTGTCCAGAATCAGCCAACATTGCTGAGGGATATTAATTTAGCTTTTTCCAATATTAATTTAGCTTTTCTGCATCCTCTGGGTAGTTGGCTGTGATTTCAGGCAACTTTGTGCTGCAAAAATTCAGCACGATGGTCTCACGTACTTGAAAGGAGTGGAAAGGCTCCATCACTCTCCGCAAAGACTCCCCACGTCCAACAAAACAAAACTGAGAGGTGTGGGTCAGGTCCAGAGGGCTACATGGAATGAACTGTTACATACCTCCTCTTTCCTCAGCCTGCTATAAATATTTATTACAAGCTGGCTCAGCCAAGGAGTAACAAAGCAAGGAAAATTAAGACAAAGAGGATTACCCAAGTGTAATTTCCCCTTTTTATTTTTTTTATACAAAGACCTGATGTTAATTGAGTATTCTTGGTGACAAGAAGGCTGCGAGAAACTTAGCCCTGAAGTCGCAGCATTTAGAACTAAATCCCAGGAGATTCCACTGTGTTGCAAGTACCTTTCTCTGGGACTTTTCCCCCAAAGCCCTCCAGGGCTTGGCATCTATCTGTGTTTTCCTAACAGGAGCCTGTCGCCAAACTGCTTCTCCTTGATGGATACCACAGGCCACTGATGGTGTGCCAGATGATGGGGAAGCTGCGGTCACCCATCCACTGCCACCAAATACCGGGGCAAATCCAGCCCTTCGGTGCAGGCAAGGCCTCATGTGATGCGTGGGAATCCGAGTATCTTTTGGAATCCAAGAATCTTTTAATAGATTGACTAAAGCTTTCTGGCACCCGGCTCCATCAGGTGAGGCAAACTTGAAAACATTATAATCAGAATGGGCTCTACGAGTGAAGCCAGGGAATGCCAGGAAAGGCGGGAAGTGACTTATCCCTGAAATATGAAGTATTGTTCAATAGGGAATGCACTCAGGACGTGGCTGATCAGTCAAGGCTCTGCAGCACATGCTCAGCTCCACAAATACCCCTCACTCTGCAAAGGCTCCCAGCAAACTCCCAGTACCCAAAGCGCTGGCAGCAACCTGCTGCGGCCCAGCCCTCACTTCCCAGGAACCGGAGAACAACCCTCTTGTTTTAATTGAGATGATTCCCTGATTAAATCCATCAAACCCTCTTCCGGCATGGTAGATGACACATTTCTAACCAGGCTTCCAAAACCCAACTCGTTCACTGAGCTGGGCAAGACAATGGGGTTTATTTTGCATTAAACAAAATTGTTCTGGGTTATTATAAGCTCATTTTATTATTATTTTTTATTATCTTTGGATATTATCAGCCTCTCCAGCATGTCAGATTTTGTGCCTCCCTTTTTCTATAAGATTTCTCCTTCAGGCGCTGGCAGTGGCCAGGGAGTTGGAGTGATGGAGAACAAGGTGCTGCTAGGCAAGTTAAGAGTCATAGAATCATTTAGGTTGGAAAAGAGCCTTAAGATCATAGTTTCCTTGCCTCTGATACACACTGCATCATGCTGTCTTGCCTCAAGTTACCTTTTTCTCCCTTTAGTTTATGACCAAACACTTGATACCGTTTTTCTGCTGACTTTTTAATGTACAAGGCAACTGAGCAGTGGGTCAGGCAGAGCCTGTTACCAACCTCATCCCAGTTTCGGGTCAAGGAAAAAAGTAAAATTTTTAAGGGACTGGGTATCAAAGTCACTCCCTGGAGAGGGCTAAGTGAAGCAGTCCATTGTCCTGGACCAGGGGCAGAGATGCAGAGGCTGCTAAACACCCATATCTTGAGTGCTCCCATATGGGAACAGGGATGGGCAACAAAGAGATCAGAGGCAGCTTTCTGCAACCAAGCATTGTGCAGGAACTTAAAACCAGTTTTGAAGCCTGCTACAAATTTAAAAAGAAAATCAGGCAGCAGGTGTTGGTGCAAAGCAGTGCTGGAATATGAGTCACACAGGTTTGCAATCCTATAGAAATGTTGCTTGCGAGCTGCAATTTTGGAGCCTCCAGTGCACCTCCCGCCACCAGCATTCCCATTTATTTCTCCCTTGCTCTGTAACTTCTGCTTTTTCAGAAAAACACAGGAAAAAAAAAAAAAGGCAAAGTAACACGGTCTGCCTGATGTCCTGTAGAAATAGGGTCAAGTCCCAGAGACCTTGGAGAAAGGTGGAAATGCAGGGAGGGGGTGAACACTTGCCCAGCTGACACAGCCCCCCAGGTCTGTCCCCTACCTGCTGCAGGGCATGATCCTGTGCAAAAGGTAAAACATTAGGCTTGGCATCCAAAAAAGCCCAGGAGCAGCATTTCCTAAAAAACAGAAATACCTGGAAGGACAACCTGAATCTTGCTGAGTATTCAGAGAGAAACCATCACCAACTTAATAGAGGCTGTCAGCCCTCACTGCTTCTGGATGCCAGGCTCAAAAGCATCTCGGGGCTGCTTTATCTGACTGCCCACAGTTCTCCTCAGAAATAAACAAACGCCAGTGTGAGCGATGGTTTCCAAACTTGGCTCGGAAAGTTTTGTGACAGCAGCAGGAGAGGGCTGAGCCTCCTGCAAAGCATCACCAGGCTGGCTTGGGTTGTAATGTGACTGGGAGGAAACAGCCAAAATGTTTACTGAAGAAATTCAAAGGTTTTCCAAGAATAAATAAAAAAAACAACAACAAAAAACCCCACACACACATTAGGGGCAAAAACGAAGAAAGAATTTAATATACCACCCAGAACAGTCTGCAAAGTCTAGTAATTAAATTACAGAAATTGCTCACAAGGACAGGGGATACAGGGCTGGAAAGGCAGGAGGGAGCAGTGGTCACATCTTTTTGGAGGGTAAAGTAAAGGGATGAGGGTGGAGCACTGCTCACAGATAAAAGCTCGTGTTTGATGTTTTTATCAGTGCCATGCTATTTCTTGGCTTGCTACTCAGACCTTCTAGGAGATGGAGGAGCATTAAATCTTAAAAGGAATCCCAAACCCTTTCCACAATTTTTCTTAAATATAAATTAAAAGAAAAAAAGAAGAAAACTAATCATAAATCACTATCCCATTTCCCTCACAACGCTGCGTGTGGGTCCAGGCCCTGGGGGGTGTGGGCAGCGTGCCTCCCGCAGCCCCAGCAGGAAGCACCTTGGCAGCCTCCCCAGCCCCAGCCCCGGCGCAGGAAGGGTAGAGCCATTTCTCATTGACAAAGAAAAACAAGTCCCAGCCCTCCGCTCCGGATCTAGGCAGGCAGAGGCTGCTCCACCTGCTCCGCTGGCACATTTAGGAACCAGCTTTCACCCCCACCCCTCCGACAGAGCTACAATGGCATATCTTCCTCCTCCATTGATGCAACATCTTGGCTCGCCCCAAACTCTCCCCAGTGGAAACCACAATGTGAGGTGAACAAAGTTGCCCAGGTCATCCACAGATTTAGTAGGATTCAAATTTAATTGCAGCCTTGGCTACCTCCCAAAGGTGCACAGCTCAGCTATCACCCCAGGAGTCTCCATCCCAGATAATTCCACAAGGGCTAGGAGTGGATCTTTCCACCACCAGCTTGTTCAGGCTCTTTTTTCTAACCAATCCTCTGTCTCTGATGCTCATCATGCTGTTATTGCTACCCAACACAAGAGAGGGCCTCAGGAAAGGGGGACAGGGAATAAACCAGCTCAATCTCAAGCAAGATCAAGGTTACTTACCACCAAATACAGCATGGTGTAGAGGGAGAAAGACGCGTGCCCGGAGAAGAAGGATTTCCTGCAAAACAAAGCAAGCATTAAGAATTAGCCACAATCACAAACAGAATCAAAGTATGGTTTGGATTTGAAGGGACCTTAAAGATCATCTAGCTCCAAGCCCCCCTGCCATGGACAGGGACAACTTCCACTAGATCAGGTATCATAATTTTCAGTACTATAATTTTCGGTGTAATAGGGTGACTTGCCTGCTGCTACTGAGAGAGTGTCAAAGCTGAGGAACCCACAACCCCCAGTCTTTCAGGTTATAAACTCCCCATTATCCACCCTGTTCGCTTGTGAGGTGGAGAGCAAACGGATGGACAGGATGCTCGCAATTGTTCGTCCCTTCCTGGCCTACTCGTGGGACAGCAGTTATTTCCAGGATAACCCGATAACTCATCGTCTCGCCTCGAATAACCAGGAAACCATAAAGAAATAAGAAGGGAGCAACTTCTCCGGGCGCTTAATTGTAACTTGTGAAACGCATCCCTGGAAACGTCAAAACTGAGCAGCTGATGGATTTGATGGAGACTTTGAAGGGGAGGTGTTGGCAACCCTGCCTGTGTGGAGCCTTCTTGGAGGAGAAGCCCTCTGCTCCGCCGCATAGGATGGCTCAAGCTGCTCACCATGAGCTCAGCTCTTACGGTGCATTCCCACATTGAGCAACCACTCGGGGAAACAATAGCGTAGGAGTAAAGAGAAAGGAAAAGAAATATTATTCAGCCAAGTCCCGCGATTCCCAAGGGAAACTGCCCGTTTCTGGCAGACAGAGCTCCAGCCCTCGCAGAGAAAGCAGCGTTTGAATCATCTATTGCTGGCAGAGAAACCCTGAGATGTATTTAGAGTGAGACACCATCTGGGTGGTGGCAACCTCATGGCTTTGATGCCACGGGCTCTCACCTGGCTTCCTGGACCTTGCTGTCGCTTCCCCTGCAGGTGTAGTTTTGGATGTAAACTCCTTTAGCGCAGTTGATGGTGGAGAAATCCAAATCGCAAACTTCCAGGAAATGCGGCCGCAAGCGCCCGACGGACACTTTGGCAATGTCTGTGAAGGACTGGCTGATGGCGCAGCCAAAAACGAAGCAGCCCACCTGCTTGTAGAGAGCAGCCACGTAGGGATTCTGGATAAAGGAGTGTGACTTCTCCTTCAGGTAGTGGATGCGGTAGAGCTCTCCTGTAATTATCTGTTGGGGAAAAAAAAGCAAGAGAGAGGTTAGAGAGCAGGAAAGAAGCTGTGCAAAACCAGTGATGGGTGGCAAATGCAGGGCTGAGAAGGCTCTTTGTGCTCCAAGCATCTTGAACCAGGAATAACAGGTACAAGCTAGAACACAGGAGGTTCCACCTCAACATGAGGAGAAACTTCTTTCCTGTGAGGGTGACAGAGCCTGGAAGAGGCTGCCCAGAGAGGTTGTGGAGTCTCCTTCTCTGGAGACTTTCAAAACCTGCCTGGATGTGTTCCTGTGTGGCCTGCCCTGGGTGATCCTGCTTTGGCAGGAGGGTTGGACTACATGATCTCCAGACGTCCCTTCCAATCCCTAATATTTTATGATTCTATGATTTGCTTCCACGGCGGGGAAGGAGAGCCCATAGCCAACTGTCAATCCATTCTCTTCCTCTTCCCTCTTAAGGAGGATTGCAGTGCTCAAAATGTTGTTTATGGAGAAAATGGATAAACAAGAAGGAAAAAAAACCCCTGGATTTCAGCACATTGCCATATCTTTACAGAAGAAAAACAGTATCCCAGATCCATACCAGCACAGTGGAAAACTTCTTTTTTTTTTTTTTAACATAAACCAGATAAAGACTCAGTGTGTGTTTAGGAAGCAGAGGCCAGATCCACTACCCTCATATCAAACTGATTTTGGAAGAAAACAAATGAACAACCCGCTTATCTTCCTCTCTGAAAACCATGAACGCAACAGAGGAAGGCTCAAAAAGCCCCAAACTTTTCAGATTCCGGCCCCAATTTTGCCACCAGCAAACCCAATTCGAGCTGCTCAAAGCTTCCATAAACACCAGGAGTTTCTGGGCATTTTAGGGGGACTTGCCATTGCGCAGCAGCACATTATGTTTTTCCTGTGTCAGAAGTGCTAGAGTTTGACAATATCACCATAAATCACTGTCAGGGGGTAGGGGACCCAGCTTCTCATAATGCTGACTCTTAAAAGGCAGGTTAATGAAAATCAGGCTGTGAAATGAAGTCCAAATGTCCCACCTCTCCCAAAGAGGCAAAGGCTTAAATTGTTCTCCATCACATTATGCACCTAGGTTTTGAGCTCCAGATTTACAGCTTTAGGATTTTATTCATTACTTTAAATGTTTTTATACCCAAGTAATAAATGGAGGCAGGGTTATTTTCTTTCTTTTCGTCCACCCCCTCGTCCCTGCCCCTCTCTAGTCATGAGGATCGTGATATGTAAAATTAACTGTCAGGAAAAATGCCTTTACGTTAATCCCTTTCTGGAGCAGCCAGCAATATTCCTCTTGGCGTGGCAGCCTGCCAGCAGCATGCAGGAGACAAGGCTCCCCTGCCTACCTTTTTTAAAAGCTTGGCACAATTTTTGGAAAGTAATAAACTAGAAAAGCATGGCAATTAGACTAAGAGAAGATGAAGCTGTATCATTGTCTGGACTTAATTGTACCACAGCTTGCAAAAAAACCTAAGGTTGACCTAAGGCAGCTGAAATTGCAGCTAAGCAGGCTTTATCAAAGAGAGATGCAACTCTAATAATAAAAAAAATAAAGGTGCAGCTAGAGTGCTCTGATACCACGCACATAAATACTTTGGGGGGCTGCATCATCAGTCAGGGTTTACATGTCACCACTGAAATTTACTCTTTGAATTCCTCTCGGAATGAAAAGAGTTGTCTGAGAGGCTGCAACTAACCACCTTCTGCATCATTTTAATCCTCATAGACTCCAAAGACCATAGTTTATCTCCATTTTGGACCACTTTCCAGCACAAACTGACAGCCAAGAAATCTATTGTGATGAGAATCTCAGAGGAAGATTGGAGCATCTCTTGCTTCTCTGGCAGAAGGCAACTCCAGGTTGTCCTGGATGGATACAAAGACTCCTGCACTAGGGCACAGCTACCACCTGCAGGCACCCAAAAGCCTAAATTCACAAGAAGGGATGAAGAGACGAGTTAAGGATGACACTGGATACTGGTAGATGTGCCATTATTCCAAATTCACAAACAGATCCACGTAAAGCTGAGGCTCTCGGCCTGAGTAAGGCATGTGACCATTTTAAACAGGGACCAACAAAAGTCTGGGGATTAATATTTTTCTCTCACTGTTGGTGGTCTGGGTAATTGCACACATGTAGCAGATTGTAAATTGGAGACTTCATTCCCTGGCTAACACGCTGCTGGGCAGCCATGAACCCTCCCCGCTCAGCTAAAGCCACAGCTCAACCTTAATGAGAAGCTAAAAATTGGGTAAGCTTGTTTTTTTGGCAGTGTTGTCCCAGATAAAGCAGGATGGTGAAAAACTAATGCAGCACAGATGTGCATGAACTGGAAGGACATCCTGAAAAGAAAACAAAGTCTTAAAGATATTAAGCTCTTCTGATGCCTGGCACTTCTGGAAAGCCATCCACATGGGACACTTGCCACATCTACATGATGGGCACAGCTCCCAGGGGACTGGCACACACATTTAAGAAAGATGGTCCCTGAAGAGAAGCCGGTATCAAACTTTTCTGCCTGGGAATGTCTTTTGCAGAATTCTAGTTGCAGTGCCCATTTTATTATTATTATTATTATAAGGCACCACCAGCGATCCAATTCGCCTGTCATCACTTTTAGAGCTTTCCTAACCACTCATGTCTCTGATGTCACGTTCTGTGTATCTAATGACATCAAAGTGCACCACCTTCCACTGTAAAACAACCAGCTAATCCAGCTATATAACTTAGATCGTCTAGGAAATTAATTTACTTAGGCGTTTTTCATAGGCTTTCAAGACCTATCAGGTGCAGGGACACCGGGCACCACAGCAGCGATATCCATACAAGGCTCAGGAGGTGGAAAATGTCACCTTCTCTTGGCCATCCCAGGGACAATCAACATGCTTCTGTGCTGATCAAATTAATCATCTTCCAGCAAGAAGAGAAGTCAGGAAAGATGCGAATTCACTCAGCTTGGGGGCATGAGCCTCTCTAGGGTCATCTGCCCGGAAATTTGCCTGAAGTCAGTAAATATACAGGTATTAAAACCAAATGCATATCCTCTCACATCCTGATCAAAGCAAAGGTCTTTGCCTTTGCCGTTTGCTTAATGAGCACTCTGGGTGTCCTCAAGACTTTTAAAACATGACCTGGCCCTTTTCCCCTGAACTAGACTGCCCATGACGCCACATAAAGCAAGGGCGTGAAATTTTGGCTGCATCACGTGAAACGTTGGTTTCCTGGAAGTCCTCAGAAGCACTGTCCTGCCTTCCGAAGACAAACATCGTGAGCGAAAGGAGCGGAGTCAGTGCTTTGTGGATTTGGAAGGAATTCCTATTATGCTACAGTAATTCTGGTATCTGGGTTACATCTGAAAAAAAGAGGTCAGGCTGACTTGAATTTTCCATGCACGCTGCCATAGCAAAGAAATCTGTTGCTTCAATTCCTCGTTAGCCATTTGTATCACTTAACAGCAAATAACCGAGCTTTTGAATTTACCTTATTAAGTTACATTTGTTGTGGGCACAGTGAAACCAGGACAGAAACATCTAACTCTTTGGGGATTTTCTTTCTCTTTTAATTGACCTGCTATTTCGTGGTAGAAATTTGATGGATTACATAGGCAGCTGATTATGTTTCCAGTTTCTGTTCCAACTCCTGTATTTGCCACTGCCTCATTACTGATCAGAAGCACACTCCGCATGGAGCCGGCGTGCCGATAGCTCAGGCAGTAATGTGAAAATGAGAGGCTTTTTCATTTCATTTTTATGGCTTTTCCACACTCGGGGGTAATTCACCTGCAGGGTAAAATTCTGCCGTGTTTACAGAAGCGGGGTCTGGCACCTCTTAGGCTTCTTTTGAGGAGGGAGAGGGCATAGGGACAAGGCAGTTTTTGGGGACCTACTTTGCTAAGTGAACTATATATCTAGTCAGGAAGTGGTGGAGATATTCACAGCAGAAAGCACCAAAGCTGGGGATGGGGTATTACCAAAGCATGCACCGTGCCATACTAAAATATCTATTGCCCGTGACATTGCTCCTATGAGGATAGATGAAAGCCAAGAGGGCAACAAGTGCTCCTGACCTCTCCAATTCCATCTCTCCCAGCTGAAGGACCACTGGCAGTGCCTTTGGGAAAGCACCTGAGTTGTGCTGCCAGCAGGTGAGAAGGAAAATGCAGGTACTTTTCATAGGGGAACTTCATTTTCAGCTGGAAGCGTTTAACCAGCAACCAGGAGACAGCTCTTGCCTTCTGCCCAGCACCAGATACATACTGGCATAAGGAGGTTCAGCTCCATGGCCTGAGTTCAGCTTTTTGGCTGACATGTAAAGCTCTCACCCTGCAATCATTTCCCAGCACAGCTCTAGGAAATCTGGCAACAAGAGAGAAACGAGGAGGCACTGGGAAGGTGGCGCATTAACTACTTTTTATAGTGAGGACTCTGGGAATATGCTCCCCATGGAAGGTTTTAATTGTCATTTAAAAATAGCTATAATATACAGTCTCTTAAAAAACTAATACTAACCTGTGAAAAATTTTCCAGGCACTGGTTAACTGAAAAGATGTATCCTTTCTTTTTTTTTAAAAAAAGACCTTATAAAATAGGCAAATACCAAGAGTTATTTGAATAGGGACGAACTATGCCAAGTCCTTACTGACACTCCAGTCTTTTTGTTTCTCCTTTTAACACCAACTGCAGGGTGAAAAAGCTCTTGGGGAGCTCACAGACTTGCCCAAACAGATTTGGGCCTGTTTATGGGCTTCAAGAGTAATCTCATTCCTCCCTTTACAAGTTTTCATTTGCAAATGTTTATTGCTCCACACTTACACAGAAGTCAAATAATCACAGAAGACATGTGCACCTCGATAGTGTGGGCACACTGGCAAGAACACATTAAGCTCCCAAAGCCAACAGGATAGACAAAAAGGTGACAAAAAGCCATTGGGGATGCCCAAGGGACAAGAGAGGAGGTTTCAGAGGCGGTACTTACAGCGAGGATGGCGATGAGGATGCCCGCAGCACACAGCACTGCATCGTTGATTGTCTCCATCGTCTTCTGCGGGTACCTGATGCTGTCATCGTCGCAGTAGAAGCCTCGCTGGTAGGGCTGGATTGTGCTGGTTTCGATGATGAGGAAGGGCAACCCGGCTAGAAAGAAGGGGAGACAATAACCAAACCCATCAGCAACAGAGGCAAACACAAGTATCTTGCCAAAAAATAAATAGAGACCCAACTAGAAAACTCCTTGCCAACCACGCAGCATCATCCCTGATGCTTTTCTTTCCACATTGCTATCTTTCCAAAGGGAACAGTGTGGGGATTTGTTTTTTCAAGTCACTCTTGCGGGGAAAAAAAGCATCTCCTCTGTTATGGTTATCAGATGTCGGCACTGCCTGGTTTCAGTTAAGCCTTGTGCCTTGCAAATATTAACTTACAGGAACGGACCCCTAAAGCAATCTCTCTGCAAAAAGCCATGAAAAGCAATCTGGCACTTTTCTCTGGGGAGGGCCCAATGCTCTGCCGAGCGCCCCACGGCAGGGCAGCCCCGAGCTGTGCAAATAAACACTGGAGGATCGAGTATCCGCACAGCTTCCTACCTGGTCAGCCCAGCTACACTCCATCCTCATCACTTTTATGTCTTTGAAGCCTTCCTTGGCTCCCTCCTCTCTGTATTATACATGTGTTTGTACCTACTAATGCCATAAGACTACACGCTTTGAGTAGCTGTGGGACACCCATTCTTGGCCCATCTGTGTAAGAAGAAGCTGAGCACACATCCGACCAGCCCATCCACAGCAGCTGCTCAACTCCCGTCAGAGTCCCTTCGCCTTCAATCACATTAAAGCCACATGAAATCCGTTTGTGAGCCCTGTGCACGGCTCAGCTGGACCTTCGCACCAGACACGGAGCAGATCTGCTCAGAAACACAGGGTGATGGGTTAGGACACACACTGTGGTGGGGACATCTCAGAAGTGCTGCGTATCTGTAGCTCCATATTCTTCTAAGTCTCTCAGAGAAATAGAGAATTGCCTCAGTTCTGGAAAGAGATCCCTGGGATATCTCCCAGCCACCACGGTCACCATCCCTCCCTTCACATCAGTTTCCCCATCCATCTTTGCTATTAAGCCCACCACTGAGAGGAGCGGTACATCCCCACCGAAACAAGCCCCAAATTCCCTGAAACTCATGTTCAGAGTAAATCACAAACCACAATCTACAGGAAACCCTCCTCCCACTTGCAGAGTGAAACCCAGGTAAGGGGAAAACAAATGCACAGCGGTTCAAGCTGTCCTTGGGCCAAGACAACAGGTCTCTCATCCAGATGCTACAGAAAGCACTATGAAATATTTGTGAATCACTAACTTGCTTAAGTATCTGCGGGTTTGTTTACACAGCTAGAAGTCTAAGACACCAGAAGGTTTTCCTTTTAAAATTAAAAAAAAAAAATAAAGAAAAAATAATAGAAAAAAAGTGCTGTTGGGTTTGACCTAAATGTGATCGTTACAAATGTGCTGTGGACAAAGTCTCCTAGATGTGATTAGCAAGGGTACCAGCCAAGTTGTTAAAAATTGTCATCAAAGTCATGCTCCCCATCTCTACCTGAACCACGTCCTGTATTTCACTTTGCACAAACCGTTTTGGCTCCTTCTCCAGTATATTAATACCTTTGCCTAATCCAGGAATATTAGGGGGGTTTGTTAGTCTTAAGAAAAAGGCAAGTCTCCGTCACCTGTGAGGGACAACCATACACAGACCTGAAGCCTCTCAGGTACCCAGGAGCGCCCAGGGCACCATTCAGATCCTCTCTAAAAGTCTCTGGAAATGGGTTAACTGCAAGCGCCGGGTCTCGTGGTGCTTGGCAGGGCAGGACAGTTTCCACCACACACGTGAACCAGTGAGGAAAAGTTTCAGAATTGCCTGCCCAGCTCAGATTTGGTAAATAAAAAAAATAAATAAATTGGACATCTCGTGTGAATCCAGTTGATTTTCATTCCACTATTTAACCATTTTGATACCAAGCCAGCTTGGCCCTAACATGTGCCTCCGATGCCAGCAAACCGATATTAATAGGCCACTCAAAAAATCCTTAAGTTTCCCAATGAAAAATTGCAGGAGAAGAGCTAATGTCGCTCGGCACGATCCAATTTCACATGCACTTGAAGCGGCAGCGTAACAGTTGAACTCGGGGAGTAGACATGCCACAGTTACGTGGCTTATTGTTATTTCTCCAGTTCCTCTTGTTAATAGCTTTCACATGACAGGTCTGTAAAACACATGTTCCCACAGACAATAAAATACATCTGAAAGCTAAAACTGGCTTTAAAAAAAAAAATAGAAAGGAAAAAAAAGAAGACAATAGTGTTCCTATATATTATGTGAACCCAGGAATAATAAAGATTTGTTTTCTCTTCATTCATTGAACAGCATGAGGTGGTATTTCCACGTTTCAATTATATGTACGCTTGCCACAGCTATAATAAGAACATAACTGACCTATATGGTACATATTTTTTTAAAGCATGCACAGGCATAGTTTAGAAAATCCAATAGTTTTGTTTTCTCTCCTACAAACCTGTGGTTTAGCGGGATATTGCCAATCAAGTCTTGACATTTTTCCAGCAAAACAGTAACCTCAGATTCCCTTCTTTTTTCCCTCATCCCCCCCTCTCCTTTTTTTTTTTTAAGCATAAGAAACATAAACATACTCTCCATAGCTGAACGGATATTACTTAGAAGACATAACATGCCTTTGATTTGGGGGGCTGGGTGAGAGGCTGCTCTTTCAGTTGTAATTACCCAAGGAAGAGAAGACCCCAGCCCACGGCAAATGGTAAATCTTTCTCAAGATGGCTCTTCTTCCACAAGGTTATTTCTTGGAAGATGGGTTGTCTGACTAGGTCACCACCCACGTTTGTTTTGGCAAGGGGGTTCCAGCACAGAGAAGAAGCCTGTAGTGGTGCCAAAAGGCAGCCAGAGAATGGGTTTTGCAGAAAAACACTACAGAGAGAAGTCTGGAAGAAGACAGAAAATAAAATGTTGACAGAGATGCCTTTGGGATCCCTCAGCAAAACACCACAGGGACATTACTCAAACTAGGAGATCTGCCGGAGGCAAAGGTATCTAGAAGCAGGGCCACAGCTCACACGCTATTGGAAATGGAAGGCAAGCAGCCCAGAGTTGTACCATGAAGATGGTACATCTGGCCTCATCACCTCCACTGCCCCAGCCCACCTCTCCAATTCAGTGTTTAATAGGAAATTCAGACTACACAATCCTAGCTGCAGTGATTTGCATCTACAAATGCAACGGCTGGACCCCACAAAGGTGCTAAGTTTTCAACCTCCACCACTTCCCATCCGTACCCACAGGACAAAACTGTTGAGAATATAAGAGGCACATTTCAGAAAATGGGAACAAACAGTGACTTGCACTGAAGTGCAACACAGCAGGTAAAGAATTACACTGATCTTGGGGATGGTCACTCTTCTCCAAAAATGGTCCTATTTGTGCCTACAACTCACCTAATGTGTTCAGATCTCCTACAAAATCTTTAGTAATGCTTTAGAAGGGCCTCATATCTTGCTTGATACTGGTATCTTCACCTTGAGAAGTTACACTGCAACCTGTGGACCATACCCTGAGGCACGGCGGCAACCTCAACCCATCCTTATAAGACTGTGGAACCGGAGAAGCACCGATATCCCCATCTCACTGACACAGGAAACTAAAGTGCAGAACAACAAAGAGATTTGCTTATTCCAATGCAAAAAAGGTAAAAGGAGCCAAGATTCGTTTCTGAATTGCAACATCTTTTGCAAGGTGAATGAAAGGGGTGAATGAATATAAAGGAGACTTTTTGCTTTAATAACAGAACAAGGAAATCCCAACCATATGCTTTTATCCAACTATGCCATAGGAGATCAAACAAGGCTCCAAACCATGAGCATAATACAAATCTCTCGGGGATTGATCCTGCCCCATCCAAACAGGCTCAGCCTTGCTCTGAGCAGCACGGAGCAGGTGTGGACACTAACAGATTGTGTGAGGCACCGCGGGATGCTGTGGGGTTGGACACTGAAAAACGATGTTGCTTTTGTTGGGAGGAAGTCCAAGTGACTTGGTGACCTCTAACCGCTGGTGTCCTACACTAAGATATTTCAAGTGCAGGGTTTACATTTATTTGTCTTTCCATTTAATAAAGCCAATCAAGTCTGGAAATCTAGCACCAAGGAAAAAAATATTTCTTTCTTTGGTCAGCACCTTTCTTAAGAGGCAATTAATACACCATAATCCTGGGAAGGCTGGCAGCATGCAAACGAAAACCCCACCACCAAGCCTAAAGAAAAACCCTTGCAAAACCTCCCTGTACTCTGACCAGCTTGAAATGTACATAAAAATCAAAGGCAGAAGAAAGGGCTCTGTGTTGGGCACAGCACTTTGAATCTTGGAACCT
This sequence comes from Baryphthengus martii, assembly GCA_013396935.1. Taxonomy (NCBI): domain Eukaryota; kingdom Metazoa; phylum Chordata; class Aves; order Coraciiformes; family Momotidae; genus Baryphthengus; species Baryphthengus martii. Next base: position 39,062 of record VWZK01010310.1, on the reverse strand, counting down.
TTGAAAAGTCACCGCTTGTGCAAATTTAATGGGGGTAAAAGAAATTTAAAAAGGGGATAAGCTTTCGTTGGCCACCCATCAGAAAAACCACAGAAGGAGTGGGAGGGGAAGAGGTGGTTCTGCAGTGACCCACCCATGCAGCTCTCCTCTTCCCAGCCCAACCTTCACCTTTGCACTAAATTAAACATCACAGTATTTTTTTTTTAAAATGTTTGGTTTTGATGGAGGTTGGTTTTCTTTTTTTTTTTCCTTCACAAAAGTCTTTCTTCTTTCAACCCTGCAGGTCAGTGGGATGTTGCTGGCTATCTCAACAAAGCAATGGTTATTTCTAACAAGCACTCTGATGTGTTTGGCTGCCACTGTCCAGGCCCTGGGCGTGTTCTTAAGGTTTTGGTAGATTAGATATCGAGCTTAATAAGTGAAAAAGACCATAAAATAATGTGACAGGGCTGAGCAGGGTATCTAATTCCTCATTCAAGACACACTCTGTAAATATTTGGGTACCTGCAAGAGATGGGCTTTCTATTTGAAGTACTTAGCGTTCGATCTTGGGTACATATAAACCTTACTCGGTTTACAATATTTGTACATATTTTAAAATACATAAAAACTAGATTAGCCTATGGTAGGCCTTTATTGGGGCTTTAGAAGTCAGCTTCCCCACCTTTTAGAGAAGAATTGCAGCCCCGCAGACCAGCCTTGGCAGCTGCTGCAAGAGCCAACAACTCTGGAAGCCAGTTGACATGATATATGTATATACACACACAGAAAAAAAAAAAATGTAGTAAGACAAAGAATAGAAGTGCTTCCACATTTCCATCCTATCAGGCAGATGCTGCCAGTCACACTTGGGCCTGATTCTGCATCAGCACTAACAAAATGGGTGACTGAAGAAGCAGCAGAATATTGGTCAACCAAAAAATAATCTCAAGGAATCTGATCCACAACCCAGTGGCAGCCAAGGAAGAAACCCACAGCAGACTGGGTTGGGTCATATGTTAGGACTTCTAAAGTCTTGAAAGTGTCAGTGATGTGCATCCTTTTCAAAGTTTTTTGACTGAATCTGGATATTTGAGGCCCATATATTCACAGGAGACAACTAGGCTAACATCACAAATGCAAAGCACCATTGACTCTGTTATTTCACTATTGCTCAGTCTTAATTGTTCTTCACCTTGGTTCCAGCAGTCCAGAAGACTGCGTTGTGCATCTGCCTGTATTTTGGAAACATATCTAATATCTTTGTTTGCAAAACAGATTCCCATTCAACTCTATTACAGTTCCACTACTCTCAGCTACACAGACACATGAGGATAGAAAGTTCTCCAAACACACAAACAAACCCTAGACTTTACGGTAGAACAGGTACCTACTTTAGAGTACTGAAGAACCTATAAACAAGGATCAGCATATGCTGCATTTCTCTGATTCAAGCTGTTTGGAAAAGTCCTGGCACACAATGGGCTGATTTCCACAAAAAACCCAAGATGTTAGTTCAACTTCTGCTTGCTGTAGGTTCTTCTATGTAACTCACACTAACATTTGCAGCTATCTGTGTCAATCTATCTGGTGTCCTTCCTATGAAGGAGGTGACATTTCAGTCCACTTTACTATTATGAGTTGTATTTCAGCCAAACTATAGGAACTTCAATGTAAACGTCACCATTTTCAGGTCCATCAGCTGCTACAGAGCCCAGGAAACTTTCTAGTGGGCAGGCATAGGTTCATTTTTACCTTGATGATGATTTTATTTCTGGGTTCTTTTGGGGTGGTTTCTTTTTTGTTTGTTTGTTTTTTAATAAGAACTAGTTATTCAGGAACCCTGGGCAAAATGCCTTCTCATGCCTCCTAGTGCAATGGCAAACTAAAAGAAAGCCAAAAATACTCATTTTCTATATGGACAGGCCTATAACTTTGATGACCCCAAGCTGCAGAGGTATTTAAGTGCCTCTAAAAGGAACTGATAGCAGTGGCAGGAATGATGGGTATCTCTACCTGCTGCCCAGACTCATCCTCCACATACCCACCCTTTAGAGTAAATACAGCCCTGTGCAACCTGAAGCACCCTTCTTGACCCAGCCATCCTGGAAGAATATTATCATAGAAAGGCTTTTGGTCACAGACACTTTAAATAAACCAAATGTGAAATTATTCTCACGCACTGCAAATTCCTCTGGATTCAAAACCTCGGTAGAAACACTTCCTCATGTGGCTGGAGCACAACGTGCCAGCCCCACGCTCCAAGAGCTCCAGATGAACAGGAGTGCTGCCATTGGGTTTTGCTGGGAGAAATATTGCTTTTAGAGAGTACCTGTTACCTATTTCCAGAGGTAAACACCACATACAAAGGAAGAAAGAAGAGAAGGGAATTCTAAGTATTGTGTTAAGTTGTTCCTCCTGGGAGTTTGGCATGAGTTGATGTATTAAAAGAGCTTTATATTAAAGCGCACATATATTTTTAATACCTAAAAAATGCATTAATAAGAATAAAAGGTCTTATCCAAGCCACAGTACCTAGGTGCATATAAAATTCTGCATTTGTGGGGTAGAACAGATTTAAGCCAGACTGGCCGACCAGCAAAAGTAGGAGAGGGTGAATATAAAAGACATTATCAATGGGAATCTAGAGCCAGCGCCAGTCAGACAGGACGGAAACAAAGCCATCATTTCACATTGTCTACAGCAAGGAATAAAATGCAATACGCCGTGAAAATCCCGACGCGTCAGCATCTTTTGAGGTATCTATGGAAGGTCTTGCAGATATGACAAATCTAACCTGGGATGACCCATCTTGAATAGGAGGAGGTGAAAAAAAAAATAATGAAAATTTAAAATGTGTCTGTGAACTCTGCAATACCGAGGGCAAATGGATCGTGTGAAAAGTACACTGCGGCGACTATTGTGTTTTCAATTACAAACAAAGCGAACACGGTTTACTCTGCCAGTCAGCGGGGTTTGGAACGAGCTTTGCCTTGCCACGACTCCTCTGGGCTCTGCCTTCGAGGAAGAGCTCAGACCACTGTCCAGCCCCAGCAACATTGAGGGAAAGGAGCAAGACATTCCAGTTCTTTGGGAGAAATCTAGGAGCTTTCTTCCAAACTGATGTAAATGTGAGTTGAACTGCTGCCCCACTTCACTCCCATCATCCCACTGGTACAGGTTGGCTGCATGAACCCTAATATTTACTCATATCTGCTCCACTCCATCAACCTCTCTCCAAAACGAAAGTTTTGTGGGCTGTAGGTGTTGTCTTAATCTATAAAACACCAAACAGAGACTCCTTATCTCAGCTGAATGTCCCCAAACACCACCACGTGTAAACCCTGGCTCCTTCTCTTTGCACAGCCACGCTGAATCCCAACAAGAACAATTGGAAATATCAAACTGCAGCCAAGGTTGTGCAACCAACAACATTCTCTCCATTATTTTTAAACTGACAAAGGCACAAAGCTTTTGAAGCAAAAATAAAAGCCAGTTCACCTGGTCAACATCAGGTCTCTCTAAAAAAAAAATAAATAAAAAAAGTCTGCTAAACTTCCCAAGTTTCCACTCTTTCTAGAGCATCCTGACCAGGTAGTGCAGCTGTAATTAAACATATTTCTGGGGAGCAACTGCCCCTGTGCAGAAGGCGGCAGAATCCACGTCCACAGTCCTGAAACCGGCCACCAGTAGCTTTCTGACCCAGTTCTGTCAATGTACCTATTGTAAAGGTAAAATCCTTCTTTGGATTTGAAGCAGCGGCCACCTGCATAAATAAGGCCGGGTTATAACTCTGTAACTCAATATAAGCACTGAAAGCTTAAAAAGTTTGTCGTCCAAAAGGCACTTCTGACCTCTTCCTTAAAAGTTCACTAATCACTTTTAATTCATAATTTATTTCCTCTTAATATACTTGCTTTATATAATACCCCCCCTTTTCTCCCCCTCCCTCCCCTCCTTTCTTTTTTCTGGAAGTTCCCCAGGAGAAAATGGTATTACACAACTCCCTTGATTAACTGGAAATGAAACTTTTCCCCCTCGGTAGTCGAGATTTGGTAGAGTTTCCAGGATATAAGGCACGGTACTCGGTGCTGAAAGGCAAAAAAACCCGTGAGCATTGGTGGAAACGATCCAAAGGCCCGTCAAGCGATGGGGGTTTGATCTTAAGCGTCCCTAGAGCAGAACTCAGTAAGACTTGGCCTATTCACTGAACAGTTGTAAGGTTATCTCTTCTCTCCTCCCTATTTTGACTGCAGTTATTGCCTAGAGTAGCACTCTAATGTACATCAATACATCACATAACTGAGATTGTGCTGCTTCCCAGGTAATATTACAGAAAACCATAACATAAAATAAAGAAAAAATCATGCTCCTAATTAAAATAGCATTGTATTAGTTTGCAGAGAAAAGCAGAGGCTGCTGCCGTGGCCATGCTGCCACCTCGCTGCTCGCAGAAGTTTGAGTTACTTTGGTGAAAGCAGCTGGGAATGGGATACTTTGGTGACAAGCCATGACCCACAGTGACAGAGACGCTCACCCTGCACCTCTCACTGACCCTTTTGCCTCTGGGACAAGACCCTATGAATTATTTGGGTCCCAGAAAGCCAAACAGATTTTTTTTGAGGGGCACAGCACAGTTCCACGCTATCTCAGACTTCTGGCTGCTTTTCATCCGCCTCAGAAACTGCATGTTCTGCAAATCCAGGTGATGCAGCAGTATCACAGCAACACCTGAAATTTCACCACCCTCTTCTGTTGGCATTAGGGCCAGCCATGGTGGGCACACCCACCTTGTCACATCCAGCATCATGACAACCCCTTTCCCACACACAGCCCGAACCTCCCAGCCAGGTGACATTTCACGGCCCCGTTTCCTTAGGGGATGGTATAAATGGGGTCGCATCTGAACGGCACAGGCCACGGCCAAGTGTCTATTGACGCTGACTCAAGGGACACAACACATACTGTCCTGTTTGAAACCAAAAGTGGATAACTCCCAATTCCCCTTTCCAGCCCCCCTGTAACAATGCTGTGCCCCACTGTCAAAGAACGTGTGAATAAATTGGGGAAAAAAAGGTGAAAGAAGCCCAAGGGAATAGCAGTCCCTTTTTCTTTATTGCAGTTAATTTGACAAAGACTCTTCTGTTTCCCTCTTTTTGGTTTAGTTGTGGGTTTGGTGCCAAGTTGTGTTATTCCTCTTCACCATGGTACTGCCATGAAACCCTCTTGGTATGTTTGCCTGAAAATCACAGGTTTTCACAGAAATTGTTTTTATCTCAACAACTCCCTTTGTCATGTCAGACAGGAAAAGAGGAGAAGGACTCGGGCTCAAATTCCATCCCAGCAACAAAACATTTGCGGAAGAGCACCAGGACCTTCCAAATCCAACCTCACGATAACCTGTCCTCCCAACAGGGCAAAAACTGTCCAGAAAAACCCCTTTTACTACCTCCCTTGTAACACCAATGCAACCGCAGACCCGCCTGACGCGCTGCAACTCACTTTGCACAGCCTCCGTTTTAAATACTTTTGAGGCTTGGGAAAAAGCCCATACCCCATCAGTGGGGTTGTTTTGAAGGATTTTTAAATGGAAATAGTTTCTTTTCTTGCAGCCCATCGTGGCAACCGGAGCCCGCTGGCTCCTGTCAACGATGCAGGAGCTCAGCAGCTCGTAGGGGGTGTCCTCTATTTCCAGCCTATTTACTGCTCTGGTGAGAAAGGCGCCTATAGATGCTCTAGTTCTCAGATGGGAGTTTGGAGGGGACTCGATTATTCAACAAACCAACCCTTTCTAAAGGCTGTCAAAGGAGTGATTTGATGCCTTTCAGTGCTCACTATACAAAACACTGAAAGACCAGCGAACTTCAAAAGCCGCAAAAGCGGAGCTGGAGTTTGGCAGGAGTTCATTAGCTGCCTGTGTCCTTCTGTGTGTGGCTTGTAATTGCATGCAGACCTGATGCCAAATCCTCATCTACCGAGGGGTACCAATTAACGTGCTGCTGGATGATTCACAGGTAGCTAATGTCAAGATTTTTACAACCAGTGTGCCAAACATTCCATGCTTTATTATTATTATATATTTTTTATGCTGGCTTTTTTTTTTTGCCTCGCCTCTTTTCAAGATACTGTACAAACGAGGTTTTGGCAGCAGAACTGGGATTGTCCAGCCTGTTCCCAGGCCACACACTGGTGGGTCTGATCCTGCTGTCACTGTGCACCAGCACCTACAGGTACACAGGAATCCCTCGGTGCACCAGCCAAGGTGAACCATCTATTGCATTCTCTCTTCATATAAAGCATACTTTTCTGCTCCAAGATGAAAAACTAAAACTGGGGTACAATTTGGACTCCATACTTGCCATTTCTGCAGTGTTTACTCTTTTACTCCTATAGGCAGTAAACCAGGAACAGCAGCTGGAAAAGCTGAGGAAGCAAGCACCTAAGAATGAGAATTCATCTCTTAAGGGAGGGATGTGTACACAAAGCTGCATCTCATGCAGGCAAATACAACAGTTACTAGATCCTCAGCCTCAAAAAAAAAAAAAAAAAAGCCCTTCTCTTACTTGAGATCTGCACCCCTTTGCAGCCAGCTGGCTCCCAGTACAGCCCCTGGCAATTAAAACCTTGGGAAGTCAAACACAACGGCACGGAAGCGAGCCTTTTGTTTCTCTGCTTTTTTCATTCTCGTCTTGTGTTTGACCCCCAAACAGATTTCTCAAGCTATGGGGAAACCATAGGCCCAATGGAGCATCTTGGCACAGATCTCCAGGCACACTGGTTTGCCATCACTCTTGGTTTTCCCATGGGGATCAGGAGACCTAGCCCACATTTCTTCCTCCTGCTTGAATTTCTACTTTCCAAAATCCAAGGCAATTCCATTTAAAAGGTCCCTTCCAACCCAAACCGTTCTATGAACTTAACTTCCCTCCAGTCCACACCACTTCAGTGGCCTCCTGTTCCCAGAGCCACCATGAAACAGGTAGCACATGAGATCGGCACGATTTCAGATTTACTGGAGGCTTGATGCTCCTGAGCAGAAACGAGACTGGATACAGGGGGCAACAAAGGGAATTTGCTTAAAAGGTCAGCCTTGCTTGATGTAACACTGCTCCCATAGGTACCAGCCACAGGACAACTATGCACACAAACATCATGGGTTTGGATGCACCCAGAGACCCTCATTAGAAATAATCTGATAGTTTTTGCTCTTCTTCCTTCCCCTTTGTCATACAGCTTTCCCAACTGCCAGTTCCTATGTTAATTTTTCTGAAATTGTTCAGCATGCAGATACCGCCATCTCCCACTCTCCTGTCCAGACACTCCTACTTCAACACACTTCCCTCTTTCCATAGAAGAAGCGGTTTCTCCATCACACTTCTTGCTCCCATACCACTACACAATGCCTTCAGCCTTGTGAGATAACTCAGTGCCAGGAGGGCTGCAATCACAACCCCAACGCTCACACCACTCTGTCTTTCTAATAAACCTTTCACTGCATTTGACATGATACAGGACTTGCCCAGCCATGAAAGCTTTCTTGCTTATCAGGAGAATTTTTAATCAACTAGAAGGGAAAACACAGCCTGACATTTTATTGCTTCCTTGCGCTTTGCTTTTAGATGTTTCAGTTTTCTCCAATTTGTACTTTTGCTAATCTCTTTAAACAGAGATTGGTGGAAAGCCTCAAATCTTTCATGCCCAGCAGCTTCTCCCAGATGATCTGGAGGCTGGGCAGGCAGATGAGCATGAGGGCAGCAGGGGGGAACTCATAGTGGGGTGGGAGAAGAAGGCACTAGGCAACAAGCTCTCACACTCACTGCAGGTTCTGGGACATGGTTTTATCCTGGCCACAATTACAAAACAACAAACAACGTCTGTGGGGAAGGGTCACAAGAAGTTCAGCTTTCCTTTATTAAAACCATCTGGAGCCTATAAAAAAACCCCAATTGGTTGGTTGGGATGATTGGTAGCACCTCCTCCCTGCTTGGCTCTTTCTGGCACTTCTCAAGAGTGGGGTGGCACTTGGAGGTGACACTGTGAGGGACAGGGCCGCTGTGGGAACAGAGGGCCCAGCGGACACACACCCCACTTTGCATCCCTCCTGTCGTGAAGAAGGCGCCCCAGCATCCATCTCATCTCACTTAGAATCATAAAATGGTTTAGGTTGGAAGGGACCTCCAAAGGTCATCTAGTCCAACTCCCGTGAAGAGAGCAGGGACGTCCTCAACTAGATCAGGTTGCTCAGAGCTTTGTCAAGCCTCACCTTTCAGGGATGGAGGCAGCCCCTTCTTTACAAGGCGCCTGTCCCCTCAGCAACACAAGCTCCTACCAGAGTGGCCCTTGGTGAGCCTGTGAGAGGGCTGTGCAAACTTAGGAGCAAAATAAAGCGTCTCTGCAAAGCCAGCGTGGGACCCAGCAAAGGGTTTCTCCAGGCCGGAGACACTGACGGGTCCCCCGCTTCAGCATCAACAGCGAGAGGCATCGCCAAACCTGCAGGGGATGGGAACACTTTATTTTCCCTTTATTAAAAAAAAAAAAAGGCAGCCTAAACCTTTCCTTTGTTTCCAACAGAAATAAAAGGAAGGGCTAAAAGAAGAAGGAGAAAAAAAAAGAAAAAAAAGAGAGGAGCGTTTACAGCCAGTTCCCCGGCCTGTAACACAAAACCGCGCTGTGCTGGGAAACCTTACACGGCGCGGCATCCAGCTCATGTACTCCTGCTCCGCTCGCCGCCTCCCGGATGCTTCCCCAAGCCCAAACTGCCCTTGAGAGAAGCCAAGCCTCAGCCTCTGCTGAAAAGCCTCTTTGTTTGGATTCCCTTTCCAAATCAGCGTATCCCGAGATTGAACTCCCTCCCACCCCTCTGCAGGGCTTTTTAATGTTCAGATGCCTTTGGTAGCAGCCAGATTCGCCAGCAGGTTTGCGGTCCTGTAATAGCGTTCAAAACCTCGGTGCTGGGGCACGTACGGTGCTAGGAACTTTCTTCCTAGCACTGTAAAAAAAAAAAAAAGAGAAAACAAAAGTATTGCAGAAGTACTTCAAACAATCCTTTAATCGTGAATCGCGAAGAGAGGAGCTAAGTTGTCCTTAATTAAACAATAGCTTTAATCAGGCTTCAATAGTCTACACTAAGGCAAGCCAGTGAGCTGGAGAGGCACTTTCTTTCAATTATTCCAGTTTAGGAGAGAAATAAAGCTAGCCAAGGCATCAGAGGAACCCATGGTCTGGTCCATACATGCATCACCATGAGGATTTAACTCCAACGGCTGCCACGAGCTTTCCATGCAACCTCGAGTCCATCTATCACTCATCTCACCCAAAAATTAAAAGCATCTTCCTGCACTGCCCACTCTGCCCGCAAGCTCAGGGGCATAAGCCTGCTAAATACACACAGTCCCCGACACGTAACAAGGCCCCCTGTCTCCCTTGGGGTTTGCAAGCACCCCAAAATCCTGCAGTCCCCACAAAGAGCAGGAGATACGGTACTCCCATGCCAGGATCTCTGGTCTAGCACGACCCACCCAAGACCCACAAATACCAAGGCAATAATTTCGGTTACCACTTGGAGCACAACACAGCAGATCTTGCAGCAAGGGACTGTCATGGGAACATCAGCCCTGCACCTCACCCCAACACCAAGGAGAAAAATCAACCCTCTTCTCCCAAACCAGCCTCTGGCCCAGGACTTGAAGAAATTTCATAGGGGGGGAGAAAAAGTTGTTTTTCACTTGCAGTTGGCTTTTTAAATCGACCTCAGCGTTATAACTTTCTCTGTGAAAGCAAAACGCTGAGCATTTAAGCAGGTGGATTTTCAGACTGTGGACCCAATCCTGCGTTTGTAAAGCAATACTCACTTTTGCCAACAACTTCATCAAGAGCAAAAGCAAAGACTCTCGTGTTATATCCAAAATCCAGATACATCCCAAACTCTGTCCTGCTTGTCTGGCTGTTCCACACTCGCTGTATCTCTAGACTCAGTAGAAGCTCTTAAGAGTTTTACACACTGGAAAACTTCTTTGTTCTCATGCGTGCGGTGACTTATCAAAATAGGCTTTCTCTAAAGCACGCTCTGACTTTTCCGTGGGTTTTGCATTTGACAAAAGATTCATACCAGCTCAGTCAGAAAAATGCCACAAAACTTCTCCTTTAAGGAAAAAAAAAAAAATACACAAAACCACAACAAAAACCACCTAACCCTCCCAGCCCAATGCTTTAGAAATGCTTCCACATGCTAATCAGCCTCCTATTCAGCTCCAGACTGAATAGGACTCCAACAATGACAAAGAAATACGCTGAACCTATTCCACATTTCATCCCCTCCACTCAAAATGTTGCTGTTACCTTGGTTTTCAGCCGCTTTTGTGGGAGCCGCAGCAGAATGACAGCTGCATGCTAAAGTTGCAGGGATGGTCAAGAAACGAGAAGTGCTAGATGAAAAAATATCCATCCCAGATTATGGGAAATAATAGGGAATTATTTTATGAGATTGTCACTGATGCTGCAAACTTCGATAAGGGTAAAGAGGAAAAAAGAAAAACAACAGCAACAAACTCAAGGTGTCTACTGAAAACATAGCCTCTTGTGCTCAGGCTGCAATGGGAATTTTTTTTCAGCTTGGCAAGTACGCGTAGGCTAAAGTCCCCTGCAAGCCCTTCCTTTGAGAATTAGCCATCTGTGTTATGGATCATCAACTGTCTCAGAACATCTCTTCCCCCCATATCTTTAATCAGAAAAACTTCTGCTGTTATTTGGGAAACAGATGAGCCAGCTCCTTCTGCAATGGCTGATGCTTTTCTGCAGAACACAGAAGCATGGGAATGGAGCCACCTGGGGAAGCTTTCACAGTGATCGAGGTGGGGAGCTCCACGACAGGTGCACACATGTCCTAGGGACGTGCTTCAGCCCAAGCCCTTGGAGCTGCAGACTTCCTCCATGGTTGCACATCACTGAGGATCCAATTTCAAAAGATACCTCAGGAGGCAGGTGATGGCCTGGCAGAAGCACTGAAGTTGGCAGCTTCACTGAAATTGTTAGGAATTAGAGGTACCTCAGTAGCTCTGAAAGCCCTAACGGGCACCTGGCTGTAACTGTACTGGAAATACTGCCTTCCAAGTGTGCCCTTACCCTCATCGAGCTCCAGCTCCCTGCCCACGCATGGAAGTGATGCTCCTTCATGCTCCCTGTCTCCTTAGATTAGAAATTCCCTGAGGCACAAACTTCCCCTGTGATATGTCTGGTCAGGATCGAGGGCAGCAGGGCTCAAATCCTGGCACAGGACTCCTCTGGGGCTTCAGTCGGGCTGCAACCCAGCAATTGAAGGGAAGAAGCAGCCCCTCAAAAAGCAAGGGCCATCTGATCGGTGATCAAAGAGCAGCTTCAGAAACCTGCTAACACCAAACTGATTCGCAGCTATCAACTTCAAAGGAGCTTTGCCGCCTGCCGCCAGCTGCCCGTCCATCCAGAATTACTTCGTGAGCATCACTCAAAACACGAATGCACCCGGCGTTCACTGGCCAGACCTGCTTCCCAGCATTTTGCCACATTGTTTTCGACTCTCCCTTTGGAAACTAACACTTTAAAGAGCGGTGAGCTTTGCCGAAAAGCCTTGGAAGCCCTCAAAATACTTGGGGAGCAGGACTGGTTGCCACGGGTACTGCGTTGCCACAAAGACCAGAGCAAAGACCTCGTTTGGTGGCAACGATAAGCAGAGCTGGGCTGGCTGCTCACTCCTGTCAGCCTCAAGCTGAGTCTTGCAGCCAGGCTTAAAGAAAGGCCCATCGCAGCACCCCAAAGCAGTGGTCATAAATAACTTGCTGAACGTCAAGAAGACAGGAAGCCTAGACCCCATTCGGCACATCAGCTTTCAAATTCAGCGGCTGGACATTTTGAGGCATGCGATGATGTCTTTACATAAGCACATCCTGAATTAACAGCAAGGCAATTAATTAATTAACTGTCTCCAGCGTATGCACAGTCAGACACGGGGAAACTGCTACAAAAACAGCTGTCAATCTCACTAATTTACAGTAAAACGAGGTGAAAGCTAATTACAGGATGCCAGGTAGTTGGTCGCTTCCCTTGCGCAGCAACAGGCCACAGCCCTGACACTGCCGGGAGAAGCAAGCTCTCAGAGGGAGCACCATTTGGTCCAAGAAGGATGGCTGCCCAAAACCACTAACCAGGAACTTTCACTTCTGTTTAAACCCATGGAAGGAAGAATCACGCTGTTCTCATCTCCTCCAACCAGCAACAGTGAAGCAGCTCCAAGAGGTACAGCCTGCCGTCTGCAAATTCCCAAAGCAGTGGAGGACATCTCCACATCACAGCCACCTTCAGTGTTCAGTGCAAGGTCTGGCTTGGCCCAGCAATGCCAGTCCAATCTCAATTTGCTGTGTGTCTCAGGCACCACACGCTAAACACACTGGTATGTTTTATTAGAAAGGCTGGAAGCATCTCCCGAGCTTCTCTGTGCTATAGTCAACACAGCTTTCATGTCTTTTTGGGCAATTATTGGAAAGTACTAGAGGATTATGAACAATCTCCATTGACTCAGTGTCACCAGTGTTGTCAGACCAACTGCAGCTTCATTTGGGCTTTGGCTGGCAGCCCCAGCCTAGCCATGTAGCTCCTGACTGAGAGCACCATATGCTCAGATAAGACAAGCTCATATATGGGTGCAAGCTACAGGCAACACTGGAACAAAAAAAAAACAAAACACATGGTATGAAGAGCACAAGCATTTTCAGAGCATCAGAAGCTCTGGAGTTAAATTACATATTCTGTTTGTAACATTTACTCAATGCAGAGAGTCGGTTTTCAATCCTCTCTCCAAAACATCTAACGCATGTGAAAAACAAGCCCACTTACATGACCGACTTGAAAGGATGGAGTTCATTGGAAATTCTGACACCTAGAAATCCGCCAGGACAAGCAATTTTCAAACTCCTTAATATATTGTCTCAGCAACAAACTTACTCTTAAGGCAAGTTTTCCAATGGTTTGTATCAAAAGCCATACGAAGACACCCTCAAACTCCTCTTTTTTTTGGTGACTTTCTGCCTCCTCAGGTCTAACTTGAGGAGCAGCTTCTATTGACCATGATCCCACCATCACAACCAAGCCATCGTGTGCAGCTAAAAAGGCAAGAGAGGATTCTCAAGCATAACTTCCCAACAGCTGCTCCAAGACAAGCCCGTACACAGACACCCGATCTGTGCTGAGGAGTTTTCCCCCTGCCAAAAGTGCAGAGCAGGTAGTTCGTCTCCACGGTAGATGTCATAGGAGACAGCGAAATGGGGATAGATGGGATGGCTTTGAAAAAGATATGAGCGCCATTCTGAGATAGGAGCCACCCTGATCCACGAGGAGATGTGACAGACAGGGCAGCCTCTTCCCAACTTGGTGAGACACTCCCCAGCTGAGGTATCTGCAAAGCCAGGCTTCAGGCTGGGCACAGGCAGGACCTCCATGCACGCAGCGGTGCAGCCATTGGCATCAACTTGGCACGGAGGGAGGCACAGAGGCTGCTTTAGCTTCGCCTGTAGCAGGGATCCCACAACTCTGCCACACCAGCCAGTGAAAAAACTAAATTATCGTTAAGGATATTCAGAAAAACTGTCTTCAGACTTCAGAATTACAGGATAAATGCTGGATTACCTTAATGCACCTCCTTTTCTGAGGCTTTATCATTCACTTGATTCTCATTTTCAAGCCTTTTATTCTTGAAATATGAAACCTGACCTATCAAAAACACCCAACACAACTGCAGAAGCCAAGGCCAGAACAAAAAGAAAGGTAAAAAACCCAAAAAATTTAAATGACAGCACTTGTACTAAAACTCTAGCTGTCATCCTGCTGTGCAGGAGGGAAAGCTGCATCTGGGGAGGGGATTTCCCTGCTGCTTCCCTCCCCAGGACACAGCCCCTTGGGGATGCGCAGGGCCAGGGGAAGCCGCTGTTCCCAGCACCGGCTGTGTGGACGCTGGGACAGGAGGGTTTGGAGGCTGCCGCCTTTCCCCACGCTGCCGTCAACAGGCATGCCCTTGTTCGAGGCACAGGCAGACTGGGTGACCACAACGGTCCCTTCTGGATTCCCATGGATGAAGCGGGAGCATTGTACGAACGAAACGAAGAGGACGGAGTCTGCTCTGCCAGAGCAAGCTACGCAGCAGGGCTGGGGCTTTTTTTCCTCCCCTCTTTTAAGTCATTTCAGACAGAGATGGAGGCCTGCAAACACCCTTCCTATCTCAGATGCAGAAACTAAGGAGGAGCCCTGGTTTGCAAGACGGTGCCCATGCAGCACGGGTTCCCCAGCTGTGGTATGCAAACCATCTTCAGGCGGTACATGGAGGCGCACGCATCTGGAGGATACACCGTCAGCCTGTATCTTGACAAACAAAGTCTGACCAAAACAGCCTAAGAAAGGCATGCATATTAAATTGAGATTTAAAGGGTATAAAAACAAGCTGTTTGATCTGGGAGCGATGTTTATATGATTTTCTGTGCTCACTACAAACAGATAATTAAAAAAAATATGTCATCTACTGTAACTGTGATCCCATCTCCTGCCTGTCTCAGCAGCAGGTACACAGGTTTGAAAGTACTTCTGGCCATGAAGCAGTTGCACGTAATTCTGTTTTCCTTGAGACACATCGTCAGGCTGGCCAAATTCCACCAACTCGGGAAAGTGAGCAGATTTATACCCCTGAGGACTCGGTCTGCCATAGGTACAGCACTTCCTTGTTCTGCAATTAACACCTCAAGTATAATTGTCCCTAATAACCCATTCTTGATAGGCTTTTTCTGGTTTTCATAAAGCCAAAATATTTCTCTCTCATCTTTTCTTCCAGTCATCTTTGGCTTCCTTGTTCTTTCAAGAAATGGGCAAAACTCAGGATGGGTATCGTGCTTAGATGCCGATTGTTGGTTTATTAAATTTTTCAAAGCTCAAAAGAGTTCCTTTACTCCCAAGTTATGATGGGCTACAACCACACAATCCCGCGTCAAACCTGCCTTTGCCAAAGCACTTCCAGACCAGCCACCCCCAAAACAGACCCTGCTGCCTTGCAGGGAGCTCGCTGCCACCAAGAGATCCTACAGGTATTAAAATCAGTGATACATAAACATTAATGACCAAACCCCACCTAGGGATGCTCAAAACACGATGACGACTCTCCACCCACGCAGCTTCTCGCCTGTGGTATGGACTCAGTCCTTCCCAACGCGGAGGAGACAACGGCAAGGCGTTGGGACTGCCTGGCTGGTTTAGTACAGTTGGCTCTCGTTGTCCCTTGCCGAAAATAAGAAATGTTTGGGTCAGCAGTTTCTTCAGGAGTATGTAGAAAGATGTTACCTACATGGCAAGTGAGCCCTGCACAGCAGAGTACTCTTAAATAAATAAATAAAACTCAAGAAAACCAACCCAAACAAAGCAAAGTTGCTTAGCTCATCAAATTCAACTTTACAGCATCCAAATAACTCTAACCTCATCCCTCATCTTTAATTCCTCCCACTCCTTACACTTAAATGACAATCCCAGGCCTTTTTTGCGCTGATTTTTGTGACAGACCAACAGGGCCTCTGGCTGAGCTCAAACCTTTTTCCTTCTGAAAGCTGGACAACGACACGATTTTCTACACAGAAGAGGATAGCTAAGAGTAATCTAAACTGTTAGCCCAAATTATAAGATTATATCCCCACTTACATAAACATGTCAAGGTCCTGCTAGTGTAAATATTTACTTCCAAAGTCCATTTTAGCATCAAGCTCCCTACAGAAAAGGGGATGCCAAATTTGTGAGAAAGCTGAAGAGATACAAAGGTTGTACGAGGCCTATCCATCTGTTGCTTCAGAACCTCCCAAAGGCACTATAACTTGTGTTGTACAGATTAACTGGGATTGACAGAAGAGAGACAATTAAATTAGAGACAGAAAATAAGAAGGGCAGTAAATTATGTGCAGTTTACCTCTCACCAGCCCGAAACATATGCTCCCATAAACCCAATTTCCATGAGCCTAGGAAGCAGGTGTGCCAGATGAAATCCCTCTAGTTTATAGCATGAGAAGGACTTTTTGGAAGCTGTTCTACCTGCACAAGCTGCACAAATACAGGCTACTGAAGACCCTCACCTGCCCTATGACCCTTGCTGGCACAGCCTTCCCTTTTCCGAGATGAAACGCTTGACTTAGCGCCCATCAGCAGAGCACAGGTGGCTGATGAGAGTTTGCTGAACACAGGGAGTCCCTGCCAAGGGAAAAAAAGTAGGTCTGAGAGGAGTACATTTAACCCTATATGCTACATCTGCGGCACCATGTTCCAGAACATCCCACCTCAAGAGTCAGCGCAGGAGGGTTTTCCCCACCAGGCCCACGTCTCCCACAGAAAGGTGGTAGGTGTTTGCAGCAGCTCCCTGCAGCGCTGCATCTGGGCAGCAAAATTCCACGACACTGGGAAAAGCTGCCCTGTGGGACCTGCTCCAGCCTGGGTCACACCAGTCCACCAGTAGTAAGTCAATGCTCTGGGCAAGAGGTGCAAGAAATACCTGGCTAAAGGATGGGGCTGTGATTGGATTAAGGATGATCAGATGAAGGTGGAGTGAGGTCGTCCCATCACACCTCTTATTTTGCTGCTCTGAGTTTCCCACAGCTCTACAATGTGAGGACACCGACCAGCTTACCAGGGGCAACTTCAGTCCCCTCCTGGGCTCAGCTCCTCAATCACATTCTCAGATGTGTTGCTGCAACCAGTGAGACAGGGATGGGGCAGCGGGGTCTCTTCCACACCACCAAGCTCGCCTGTGGCCCTAACAATTTCAGGAAGCATCTTCTAATTCTCTATTTAGAGTCCTCCGGAGAGGAGGAAGCAGATGGAGAAAGTTATTTTTCCCCCCTCAGATGACCTGTTTTAATAAATGCACACTCAGTTCTTTTCTGCCTCTTTCATAGATTTAAGCACCGACATGAAATTTCTGGGAAGTTCACAGTGTCGGCGGTGAAGCCTTTTGTTCGTGCAAGAAACCAGAGATATCTCAGTGCCAAGGGCGCTCATTAGAGGAGTGGGGTCTTCCAAAATATTCAGCTTCCTGCCAATCCAACACAAGTTGGAAGTGCAGGAAAAATGGGGGGTCTGATTCCGTGGATCTTCATCCAACCTACTCCAGCAGCAGCGTGCTTCTGCCAACGGCTCGACAACGTTGCTCCCCACGATCCCCAAGGAACGAAGATACAAATCTTCCCCGTATGCATTTACTATCAAGATAACCGCTGTATTTAACGACGAAAACGACTCACGCCAAATTAAAGCTGAAGGAAGCGCCTGATAGTGTACCTCCTTCACTTATTCTGACTTTCTTAGATGTTTATGATAATTGTCTTCTGAGTAATTTGTTTAAATTTGTATGTAAACAAAGAAGGGTTTGCACACATCTACCACCTCACAAAGAGTGTGTCATTTCTGAAAGACACTTCAGCTCTAGTTTAGTCTTTTCATTTTCCTCCCCCTAGAAAACCAATCCGGGTCAGAATTAACAGCAGTACCTGCAGCAGAAGCCAGTGCAGCAACACAGACCCTGCAAATCAAATGACCAGTTTTAATATTTCCTAAAGCGGTCCTCAAATGAGAAAAAGCCTTCTGTTTCCCTGCCGCTCTGAAAGTCTTTGGGCAGCCGCTCAAGAGGCGTAACTCAGTTTAACTGCACTGGAGGCCACTGGCCATGTGCCTACATGCACCAGCAGAAGACCTCTGCTGAGTCCATCCACCTTCAAATAAGTCATTTCACCCCATTCTGCCTCTCATTATCTTATATAGAGCTCCAATTTTTTTACTGAACATGTAAATACCCATCAACTTGTATTTGTCCAGCTTACTCTCACAGGCTTCATCTAGAGCATATATTTTGGGTTTTTTTTTTTACCTTCTAAGTATTTGTTGTTTGGTTTAGGCTTTTTTTAAACAAGCTCAGGAAGAAAAAAAGTGGATTAAGTGCTTGGAAAGTATAAACATTTAGTCCTTCCCTAGTAAAAGGCAGAGAGAAGACCAAAGCCAAGCCTCCTGTAAGTGGGGCAGCCGGCTTTCACAGAGACTCGTGTCCAGTCATCTGCCAGCAGGTCCGATACTCCCAGTCTGGGTATACTTGAAAAGCCCATCCCCAAACACACATCATGGGCTATCCACCACATAATCACCTCCCTCATCACTTCCCACCCAAGCTCTTCACCTGCCAGTGATCAGCCAGATCTAAATTTCCCTTCAGCTGTTGAATTCATGCTCTTACTTTTAAATTTTCCTCACACTTAAAAAAACCCACACCGCCACCCAACTCTAGTGTTTACTTTCTGATTTCCACCTGTAGTAAAAGGAAACAAAGCAACAATCACAGTTTTTGTTGTATCACATTATTTCCCACTAACAATACCTTCCAGTAATGCTTGAGAAGTTCTGTTTACCCAAACTATCACAAGTAGAATAATACATGTCAACTAACTGCTTTTTCATTTAGGACCTTTAGTCTAGAGCAGGGGAAGAAAAACCCTTTACCCATTCAAATAGCACTTACTCATGCCAGGAATGCCTGAAGTTAAGAAAACTCCCGTAAATAAGTTTGAAAGTTCTGACTCCTAGAAGTTATTTTACTAGGGATCCAACCTCCTCCTTAAATAAGTGAGGCAAGTCAAGCTAGTTATATTTCTACTTATATTAGTTTCATCTCTGGGATATCAAGTATTTATATTTTTTCCAGATACAAGAAGATGAAGCTTTCTACGTTGGCCTCTATTCTTGTGGGAATATAAAGAGAAAACCAGGCCTCTCTTCTTAATGTATTAGTGCCTCGTAATATACACCAGATGATCAATAAACTACATAAAAATTAAATCAAACTGACAGTCTTTAAAAAATGGGCTCTAAGCAGAAACAATTGTTTTAAAGACTGTGGTGTCTGGAGTATTAAACTCACGTGCTGTTGTGTTATTAATCTCTTTGTTGGAAGCCAGTTGATTTCCCCTGCCTGTGTCTGTCAATTAAATATTCAGCATCGCAGCCACAATTGAACGGTTGATGTTTTGGCATGCGAAATCTTTTTTGAGACAGACTGTTGACAGTTTCCTTACATGCCGTACCATTTCCCAAAGCCAAGCAGGCTGAGCAAAAGAAGACCCTCTGCCAGTGACTATGAGATTCCTGAGAGCACTTCAAAGCAGTCTTTTAAAGAAATGAGTTTAGCGAGATGCCTGCAACTGGTTGCAAGGAAGAGAGAGGGACGAAAGGCAGATAAACCCGACACCCGAGGAACACAAAGTAACCAGAGTGGCAAGAGTTTCGTTGTTTGTTTTTTTGTTTTTTTTTCATTGTTCAGAGAACTCTAAGGGAAGCCGAGCTGGGCTGTTTGCTGCAGCCATAGAGCACTACCTCCACCTGGAGCTGGCCCCGGCGCCTACCGAGGTGCCGCTGGCCGGGCGGCGGGGTGCGGGGCCCGGCCCTGAGGGGACACTAGACTGGGTGTGGAACTTCATGAATGTGTTGCCTGTGGACTAACCCGATGTGCTCCCGTACCAAGGAGGGTTTGAAAGTTCTTTTCTCCTTGCAAGCAGAGCTCGGCTGCAGGGTGCTCTCTGAATTTCAGTGCCAAGGAAGGAATTGTCACAATTTCCAAAGCCGCACTAGAAGCAGGTGTGGAGTACACCTTCGACCTCACCGTCAGGAAGGAGGGGATG
>VWZK01010310.1:0-18631 GCA_013396935.1 Baryphthengus martii | reverse complement strand
AAAAAAAAAAAAAGAGTCAGGAACTAAAGTTTTTTCGCAGACCAGAAGGAGGGAGCCTCTAGCGTTCGCAAACCAGAGAGGAGCAATAGGAGAGGGAGGGGGGAAGGAAAACAACCAGCCGAGCCAAGGCTGGAGGACTCTCGAAAGGTGCTAACGGTGCGAAGCAAAGAAAACTGGTAACAAAAAAAAATTTAAATATTTTCCTTCTGTTTTTTGTTTTGTTTTCCCCTGCCCTCCAGCTCTATTCCATGCACTAAGACAGACTCTTTTCGAGGAGGTGCGATGTGTGTGGTACTCCACAGACCCCAATGGGGCCACCATGATGGGGCCAGATCCTGCCCTTCCTGCTCAGGGCTGAAGGCTGGTTTTGGCCGTGCCACCCACCCACTGGGTACCACCACCCAACCGTAGCAGCTTTGCCCTCCTGCACCAGCAACACCACCTTTGTAAAATGAGTGTAACGAGAGCATTCGGAGTTGGGTGAGGGATTATGATGTTGGTTAATCACCCCCTTGGCTAATTAAAGGTCACTAAGGAATTAAATGAAAGGTTTCCCAGGAACCTAGGCTGGCGGTATGGCCATACAAGCAGCTTCAAGCGGGGTCGATGGGGGCACAGGTGGTGGGAAGAGCGTGTGGTGCTAAACGAAACTACTCAGGACAGTATTTAACCACTTTTCGTATTTTTTTTTAGCCTTCTGTCTCACCTCAACCTTCTGTTTGCTGGCAAATCACCGCCAGGCCAAATCCTGTGCCAAGGCACACATGCTGCTGGGTCCCTGGTGCTTCCCTGCCTTCAGAGGCAGGCGGGGGGGAGGACAGGTAGGACCCCCCTAGCAAGGACACGCTTCCCTGTTGCTTTTCATGGAGCTGCAGACTATAACCGGAGCGCTAGAGTTTGCTCCTTGGCAAGGGCAGGTTTTCCAGGAATCTGTTTGGACACATACGTGGGCATATTTGGGCCAGCCTGGGAGGAAGAAAGCAAAGTGACTGTTTTCATATTTTACTTTTCTATGTGCAGTGTAAAAAGAAAGGGGAAAACAGACCTTGGACTTTCCTCCAGTTCTTTCATGACATCTCAGTGACACACACTCAGGTGTCACCTCCCACCTTACTTTTGAGGAGATGCCTCTCTTTTGCCCAGTAGGACTGCGTGTCACTGAGCACAACACCATCAGGTTTGGCCCAAAATGATACCCTGCGGTGACGGTCACCCACCCAGGGGGCCAAGCTACCCCTGCAGAACACATCTCAAGGTCTCTCTGTCTTTCCCCTGACCACGGCAGAGGTGCGGGTGCTTAATTTAGGCTTCTCGGATGCCTGAAGCGAGCGGAAAGAATCTTCACGTGGGAATTCTCTCCCAGCCGAGGGGGCCAGCCCCGCGCCAGCTGCGGGCACGCTGCCCAGCCCAGCTCACCGCCTCGCTGCGGGGCCAAGCATCCACCCTTCCCTGCACTCTCCAGAGCCCGGCCCTTGTGAGAGGAGCCCACAGCTTTCAGCAGCCGGATTCAGCCTCTCCAAATCTGCCGATTGAAAAGGATCCCCACTGAAATTCCCTATTTTGCATTTCAAGTGAGAAAATCATAAAAAGAAGAGACTCGTCATTGTAACAGTGAAGGGAAAAAAAAAAAAGCTTTTCTTGCACTGAGAAATTGAAATTGTAGTCTTGTATTTGCATTTACAAGACCCCTCAGGCTGCTGATGTTTGCATTTTCATAACAAAAAGATTGTACTGTTAATTAGTGCAAGCCAAGGCACACAAATAAGTCTGAATCTTGGATAATTTCTTAAGGGAGCAGCCACTACAATTGCTCAGTTCACACTTGACAACAGGTAAGTCAGCAGCAGCAAAAAAGATCTTCTGTGCCTTTGTCAATAATATGCAAGAGATTCATTGGTAATAATAATTTTTTTAATTCATAAATGCAATTATTGAATACACCACCCAGCAGCTATCCATTTAGGGCTCAGCTTTTCCTTGCAGTCAGACTCTAAATTCCCACTACAGTCTGAGGGTTTTCTTTATGTAGATTAATTGAACCAATTGAGTTCGTGTTACCAGCGAATTTTGCCCTGTATTTTTGGAGACCTCGAATTTTCACCACTTTCCCATCTCAGCTGGACCTGACCTCTGGTGAACAAGGAAAGCAGCACTGATGCAATCTACGGGAAGACAAAAAAAAATTTGCAGTAATGCTTGTTCTTGCCCAGATTTAAAGGTAAACTGGGTATTTCAGAACTCCACAATATTAAAATAGGAATTATGTAAGAAAATAAGCTCTTTAAGTCTACTCCTGGAATGGGAAGAGAGGCAGGAACTGGATGCTGCCCCTTGCACCTTTGTACCTGCAGGACATGGCTATATGGAAACCTGCTCAATTACATGGCAATAATATAAAATTGAGAGAATCTTTCCCTTGTTCAGCAGTCATCATAATCCAGGCCAAAGGGTACCACTTCTGTCAAAACCAAACAAAAGTAAAGTAAAATAGTTTTTGGTTTTACTTTTTCTCTGTTGTCCACAGAAAAGCATTTTGAAGAGGGACAGTAAGGTCTGGTTTGAAGAAAGGAGTCTTGTGCTTCCACTTGGTCCACAGGATCGGTTTGGGAAGAGAGAAGGGAAGGGAGGCAGCTCTGGTTTCTGCTGAGACTCATGGAAGTAGTTTATCCCTGGCACAACTTTCATTTAATAGTCCTTCTGACATATTTCACTAGTCCAGTGTTACTACTGGGCCATAGTGACAACCTGGAGAGCAGCACTGCTCCTCACCAGCCTGGACCCCAGGGCTGCTTCTCGGCCAGGCAGGACGCGGCCCTAGCACACTGGGCTGCTCCGCTTGCACACCGAGAATCTCTCCTGCTCTTCCTGATGTTCTGCCAACACGAGTGACGGTGCAGAGCAGTTCAATGCGTAAAGCATTCATGGTCGGACGCTCATTTCGATGTGCATCAAGCATCGCCCAGCGTCAAATCACAGCTGCCCCCTCAGACCTGCAGGGAGGTTTTCTGTAGGAGCCCACTTTGCTTTTCCATGACAGGGAGGATTTGGCAGAGCTCTTCTGGAGAGGGGACATGCAGCGGGGGAGGACCAGGCCTTGCCTATTGTATTTCTTGGAGCTGTTGATGACCGTGTCTATAGCAATCCTAAAATAAGAAAGTGAGCTGTGTTCAGCCCTCTGATTGTTATCCGTGCGTTATCTGCGATTGTTCCCCACCAAATGGGGAAATCGGAGCAAAGTTACGTGCTGTGCATCAGGTGGCCAAAACTGAAGTCACAAGGCCACAATACCAGTAAACTTCTGCAAAGTCCAAAGCTGAACCACCATGACCCTGTTCAAGACTATTTTTAGCACCATCAGCTGCTGCTGGAGAAAACACCATGAGAAGGGCTGAGAGTTGTAGGAGGGAGCTGGGGGCATTGCCAAGCCCACCCCAAGGCAGGAGGAGGTTAAGGGTAGGAGAGCTGCCGTGTCCTGCTGTCCTACACTGGTCATCTTCACCAGTGTCAGGTTGTCCAACCTGCGCAGTCATTGTTGCCCCGTTAAGAAATGTTTGCTAAGGCTGGACTTAGACCTGTCATTACAGAAAGAGGCAAATAAAAATGAAATCGAAAGGGAGCCTAATTCTGCCCTCTCCAGTGCCCCTGGGAAGAATCAAACCTCATAAATCTTCAGGTCATTAAAAAAAAAAAAGTTAGCTGATAAATGTCATTGAGATACAGCGTTTGCTGCTGTTCAGGAAACTGGGTATCCAGATTGATGCAGGCCAGGAGGGTCATCCCTCAAGCATGTGCCTCAGTGACCCACGGGGTAGTCTTTGTGGTCTTGGACCCGTTCTGGCATCCCAAATCACTCAGGGTCAAATGCATTTGATTTGACAACAACTTTTAAGTCCAATCTGTTTTGAAATCATCATCTGTACTACTGCCAAGTTTCACAATCCTGGCGTTTCACCCTCAATTTAATTTAGTTCCCCTAAATCTTGCTGGCTTCTGACATAATCAGAGAATTCCACTTTGCATTATTATAAAGAAAAATACATAATTTTAAATGACAATTACAACAAAAAGCTTGAAAATATGACCTCCAAATCTCACCTGGGAGATCAAAAAACCAACCAAACAAGAAACTATAGACAAGGTCGTCTTTTGATTTAATTTGAAGATCTTCTGAAGGCCAAAGTCTGATTTATGGTTTGGGAGCACTGGGGAATGGTAACACCTTGGATACAAGTCCTAGTTGTGCCTCTGTCTTCAGTCGACCATTCCAGTACTCAAAAAAGAGAATAACAGCACCATCTACTGCCTTTCCTTAGCATTGGCTTGGAAAAACCTTCAGCTTCATCAAAACAGCTCCAGCAAGTCACGGCTACGGTTTCCCACTGCCTTTTGATACAGCCCAGTATTGATGGAGAAATCGGAGCAAACTTGGCCTGCAAAAAAAAAATCAAAAGCAGCGTCTTTCTTACAAAAGACGCGTGTTAATTATGAGAAATTCCAGCCCTGAAAGACACAACTTCTCCCCAACTGGTGATATTAAAATGGATTTCAAAAGACCAGTATTTTCATACAGTTCCCTCAAAAGCTTTCATGTGTTTATTAGCAGAGCCTTAAAAGGCTGTCCATATAATTCATAGTTTCTACCGGGCAGGCATTTTCACCGTCAACAACAGTTAATGAAAGAGGTGGTACATCGCAGCCTGTTTCAAACCGGGTAAAATCTGGGTCTGTGCTCCGTGCTGGCAAGATCCCAGAAGTTTGTTTCAAAGTCAAGAATGTGCCATGGTTTAATTATGCTTCTAGGTCAGGATCTAAATGAAAGCCCCGTTATAAACAGCAGGCTCGGAGGAAAAAGTCCACACTCGAGTTTTTAGCCTGGAGTTGATTGCCGGTTAACTCGGGGTAGTTAACACATTTGTGATGTCTGGTCTGGACACTTCCCAGATGTTTGTTGCAAGATACATACATTTGTGGTTTATAATGTAAACAGGTACACCTACATTTTTGCAGCCCAGATTGATTTCTGGTCACAAACAATCTCAATAACCCAGCTGAAAATACTCAGCATCCAAACAAAAAGTGAATAATAATAAAAAAATTATTTCCACATCTAGACCAAACCATTTTATGTGCCAACCCATAGCTTGTGGCATTGCTTTCAAAGTGTCAAGCCCCCAACGATGAACACAGGAGCTGACAGGGCAGGTGCGTGGCTGGCCACCGGCACTGTGGGGCAGCAAGAAAGGTGATGCTGAGTCAAGGAGTGGCCTTGAAGGCAACGTGCATGGATTTGTGTCTTCTGAACAAAAGCCAAGACACTGCTCTAATGGGTTGGCTCTGAAGGGGTCTCGGCCCACAACCAGGGAAAACATCTTCAGCAAAAATGTATATGGAGCAACGGCAGAGCTCATCAAGAGATGAAGCAGTGCAAGGGAAAAAAAAAGTGAAGCACGTGGCCCCACATGTGGGGGTCCCTCTGTCAATCCTGTCTTGCACAACTATATGACATGAAAATGGAGAGGAGTGAGAGAAGAGCTCTAACATCCCTCTCACTGCTGCCTCACGTGAGATGCGAGGGTCAGGCCATATATTTGTATACAATGCACAAGTCCCTGGGCTTATCTGCTCTCAAGTCTCTATCTAGATAATTCATTGTCCGCGATCCTGACCATGTGTTTGCAATGGCTGAGCTGGACCCTTCCCAAATATTTGAGGATTTTCAGGCATAATGCTTCAGTGCTGTGGCCTGAGCAAAGTTGTGCTGCACATTGACATAATTTAGATGGTTACGATGCAGCAGCCCTTGGAGCAGCCCAGGAGCAGGAGGGGGCTGCAGGACCTCAATGGGTTGCAAGTGCAAGCCTTCAAGGGGCACAGCACACAGAAGAATCTCACCAGCCACCTTCAAAGCCTGCTCTTTGCTCCCATTTATCTTATCTAGCGCTTCGCTGAAGTATGGATTTACATAATACATACCTAATATATTAATGTTCCTATTCATCAGGAGGATCTTGACACTGTTTTCTTTGAAAGCTTTGCCAAAAGTGACCAAGCTTCTTACAACAGAAGATGGTTTTATAGCTCTGAAAAGGATTTTTCCCCATTTGTCTTCTGAATAGTTTCACATAGGCTGTTTGATACTATGATAAAAGCCAGGCCCAAATATTCAGGAGTGGTGGGATCCACGGTTTGGGTTAGTGGTGCATTACAAAACTACAGCACTCAAATTACTCACTCAGTATGAAGCATTTGGTTCACACCCTCTGTCTAGCTACAATATTTTCCCAAATTATCTTGCAATATAGCCTTTTAATAGCCAGAAGGGGTCAAGTCAGGCCTACTCCCATTTGTCACACAAACTTCCAGCTAAAATACCCTACCCCCCACCTCCCCTTAAGCACACAACCCTCCCTTCCCACTTCACTTTTCTGTGCCAGTTTAATTTTGCCTGGGACACTGGATTTCAAAAGGCTGAAGAAATGTCTATAAAGAAGAAAAGCCACTAAAACAAACGATGTTCAAGTTACAATGTTGACCTTAATACAGCTACAAATGCACGCAAGTTGCCTGCAGACCACAGCATCAAACCACTGGAAGGATGCTATTCTATTTTCTCTGTACACAGATTAACTGCAAGATATATCTAGCCTATCTTTTGCTTTATTTTGAAAGGACTAAAGAAATATTTGCTTTTATATGAATGTTTGGGCATAAATTCGTCTTCTAGCCAAAGGCAGACAAAGAAAAATGAGCAGTAAATTACCCATTTTATTTTAAATAGTGATAATGATCAGATCTTGGAACAAACCATTGGATTAGTGGTTGATCTTTCCACCTTCATATTGTGCCTTTATAAAAGACATGCTGTAGCTGAACACAAAGTATTGGCCTCAATACAGGAGAGGATGAAGTTTGGTGGCTTGAGCTATCCAAAGACTCAGACTATGGCACTAATGGTCTCTTCTGATCTCCAAAATCTGCAAATTTGCTCTGAACCAGGGATTATGAAATAGCAAAGAGTAAATCCTTTCAAAATTGCCAGTAAATGTCAGGAAATGCACTTTAAACACCAAGACACAGGTTCACTCACAGTTGTTGCACAATAGATCACAAATAGCTCTTGTGCTCCGTCACAGGCCCCTTTATCTCCTTTATCCAGAACTGCCAACACCAAACACTAAATGTCAAAATCCTTCTGTTTCCAAATCCCTGAAACTGTTTTGAAATACTGAGATTCAAAAAAGAAAAGATTAAAAAAAATTCTCCAGAATGTTGCATGTTGAGTTCTCATTTTTGGTGTTCTCAGCTTCGCACCTTTCTCCAGCCCCACACTCACATTCACCATCCTCTTGCTCTTAGCAAAGCCTCATAACGGTCAGCTGCTCGGGAAGTGGAACAAAACACCAATTATGAGGTGACTTTTGGCATACAAGCCCAACACCAACATCATAAATAGTCAAGTTTTGTTTTCATCTTCTTTTCCGAGACTGTCAGAGCTCTGCGACCACATGTGCTTGTGTCCTAAGGGGCACGAGCACCTGATAAGCAGCCCAAGAAATACTGGTGCGTCACGATGTGCATTAAGGAATCCAGCTCTGATTTTACTCTTGACTATCGGACTTCGATAAGAAGTTCCTCATAATGGCCCTCAAAGAGAAAACATGATTTTTCCCTACTTCTTGACCCATTCATGTTCATGTTTTCAATACTCAGCAAGGTGCTGAGTATATATGAAACACTGAAAATAAGTTGAGAAGCTGTTGCTCTTTGCATTACACCCCCTACCTGAAGGCGAGAGAGAGAGATAAAACAGACCAAAACAGAAAAAGAGAAGCACAAATGAGCATGGTACTTAAACTCACAGGAAAAATAATTTCATAAAAGGGGAATCTTGCTTCCTAAAATAGCATGGCACCAGGCTATAACAAGAGACCCTTTTGATGATGCCAGTCAAGGAAAGCAAGCACAACATGACCAGCTGGCCTGAAAAGAACTCAGCCTGGATAACGCAGAGGACTCTCTGCTGCAACTGTCGGCTTAATATCATTGATTTTAAAAGAAAGGAGTAAACAGCACCTTGCTTCAAAAGTTCCGCAGTCCCTAGAGATTAAACCTGCCCAGTTCAAAAGGCTATTATTACTGTGCCTTCTTGGGCAGATATGATCTCAAGAAAAACACACTTCTAGGTCTAATAATAACAAATAATACAGCTATTCATCCAGCCTGCTGCTTACATGATGGCAATTTCCCCATAATTGCAGGTAAAAGAAACGGGCACACAAACAGCAGTCTGTAGTAACTCTAGGCTACCCAGGGCTTGGGTTGAAGTAATTTCTTGTAGGTACATACACTTTTTGGGAAGAAAATTAATCATCATAGAATGTCAGGTTGGAAGGGTCCACAAGGATCATCTAGCCTCACCTCTCAAGTAAAACAAAATAAAAATTGGTTTAAATGAACTGGCCCAGCACCCTGTCAAGTCAAGTCTTAAAACAGCCCAGTGTAGGAGAGTCCACCACTTCCCTTGGGAGACTATTCCGATGTTTAATTGTTCTCATTGTAAAGAATTTTCTTCTGGAGTCCACCTGAATCTACCCTGAAGCAACTTGCAACCATTCCCCCTTGTTTTCTCCATGTGACTTCTTGTAAAAATGGAGTTTCCTTCCTCTTGGTAGCCACCCGTCAAGTATTTGGACATGGTAATAAGGTCTCCCCTAAGCCTTCTCTTCTCAAGGCTCCTCAAGGCTGAACAAGCCCAGATTTCTCAGTTTATCTTCATACAGCAGGTCTTGCAGTCCCCTGATCATTCTCATGGTCCTTCTCTGAACCCTCTCGAGCCTGTCCACATCTTTTTTGTATAGCAGAGACCAAAGCTGAACGCAGCACTCGATTATTTCAGACTCCAACCAAGTCTTGATAAAACTTTTCTCCATCCGTAGCTGAAGCTGTATTTGTACCACAAAAACACAAAGAAATTTTTTTAAAAAGTGTGAGCACAAAGGTGCTTCAGAAGGAAAATGGTTTCTGGGTGGTGATGAGACCCAGCCGCTTTTGGTGGTGGACCTCCAGGCAGTGAAGCAACCATCGAACCCTCACAGCTCCTTCCCCGCCTGTTACATGAATCGCAAGACAAATTTACGCCCAGGAGTCAACGCCTGTGATTAAGCAAGTGGGTAAATCAAGTGCCTGCGCCCATCCTTTCTCCCTCGCAGGCCTGCGGGGGCGGCGAGGCGGGGTGCTGTAGACAGCAGATATTCGCTCTCCGATAAGGTCAGGGCAGCTCCTGCCAGCACAGGCAGGGCAGCGGGGCTCTGCAGGCAGCCCGTGCGGTGCCCTGAGGATGCTGCAGCCCTGAGACTCCTTCATTCACCTAAAGAGAGTGAAAAAGCTCGAAAGAGACAGTCATAAGTTCACTTCAGCGTGTGCTGGGACTTGTAACTCAACATCGTCCTCAGCAGGGACAGGGCAGATGCAAATGATGACTGTTATTGCTCAGCACTCATTAAGTTGTTAAACTCAAGGTCACCTGCAGCATACAAACAAGGCTTGGAGGGAGCGTCGTGTCCCTCCCATGGCTCCTGCACCTCCAGGCAGCCACCCACAGCTACTTACTCATTTTGGCATCTTGTCTGGCTCCTCACACCTCCGTGCCGTTTACATCTGCGCATTCGAGCCTCAGCTTTGGTGCTGACTCCCAGCTCCACGTACCAAACCGGGGCTGAGCCACGGGGCCAAGCACAGCTGCCTCTCCCCAGGAGTTTCTTCATGGCCACTGCTTATTTGAGAGATAAAAGCAAATATTTTGATACCCAAGCTGGGGATTCTAATCCCACGTGGAGCTGAAGTTGAACGCTCCCTCCTTGGAGGGCACAGATGTGGGACATGGAGAGATGCTGAACACTTCCTTTTCTTATCACATACCAGCAGAAAGACACCTTCAAGGTAAACAAGAGGGAAAAAAATCACCCAGGCAAGAGCTACCTCTTGTGGTGTTTCTGCTTTCTTTTAAGGCCTGTTAATGGCCTAGAGACAACTTGGCTTATTTAGACCACAAGGTGGGTGAAGCAAAGGTAATTCCCTTGCTAAGAAACATTTTCCAGCTCAGAGTAGCTGCATTTCTACTCACCTGCAGCTGCTCCCAGGCTGCAGGTCCTCAGGGGACACACCAAGGGACAGCACACGAACAGGCAGCCGCGTAAGGCAGCACACTGGGCATCCAAGCCCCCGCAAGGCTGGCAACGTTCACCGGAAGACGACATGGGTGAATGCACCCACAGAGGCTTTAATGCAC
The DNA here is from genome assembly GCA_013396935.1 of Baryphthengus martii. Taxonomy (NCBI): domain Eukaryota; kingdom Metazoa; phylum Chordata; class Aves; order Coraciiformes; family Momotidae; genus Baryphthengus; species Baryphthengus martii. Next base: position 8,343 of record VWZK01010310.1, on the reverse strand, counting down.
CTTGACTTGCGCACAGTGCCTTCATGCTTCATCTTGTCACATTATTTTCCTGTCCCCGTGACCCAGCACTCAGCTAAGACAGTGGAGCAGACCTCGGAGTGAGCCGTACACCAACAGGACGGCAGTGGGAGCTTGAAGGAGTCCACCTCCTCTGCCTTTTTGTTTGTTTGTTTTGTTTCTTCATCTAGATCCCCATTTTTGGATCCAGCTGAAATTGCCATTTCAGAGTCCTGGACCGCATTCGGGAGCCCAGATTTCTCCCTTGGATGCCATCTAGTGCTCAGTGCTGAGAGCAGATGAGCCTCGCAGATGCCAGGAGCTGTTGGGAGGGAGAACACCTCCACTCCTCTTCAGGGGCTGCCACCGGTCTTCTGGCTTTAGGTGCTTGTTCACACCAGACTTTAGATCTCACTGAAAATCACCTGTGATTTGTGTTGATAAAGCTTCTTTCAACTGTTTCTTTCTCTACTTCTATTTTTGTCTCCAATATTGTATAATTTCAGGAATAAGCAATGATACAGCAACTCAGACTCAGAAGGCAGGAGTCCTTCAGAGGATAATACCTGCTGCAACCATCGGAAAATCTGGTTCCAATCAGTGGAAAGAAAGTTTTCTTGAAGTTCCAGTCTACTGGATTCATAAGAGGAGGCTGCCACAGGGTAGGAAGAGCCTATTTCTCATCATTTGATTGTTCCTCCTCCTTCTGAGGAAAAGCTTGGGTAGCTTTTCATGAGCCAACGTAGTGAACTCAAACATAAGAACTTTCTTCGTGGATTACATGAGGTGCAGGGACAGTAGAGGGAAAGCAGGTAGAAAATATCCTGGTACTTCAGAAAGAGAGAGATGTGAATTGCAACCAGAATATAAGAAACGCAGAAGGAAAAATAACCCCAAAATTTCATATACATTGCAACTTCCTTCAACCAACCTCTTTGTATTCTTCTCACCAGGAGTTCATCTTCTACTATTTTTATTCTTTTCTTGCTATGTGTGCTCACACACAGAGAGTTTAGATGATTAGCACAACCTGCAGCCCATCACACATCCCCATGCACCCCTGCCCCACAGCTGGGCACTCAATGAATGCTGCACCCCTTGTTTCCTCTTGCATCCTGCAGAGATGGTTTTGGTCTCCAGGAGACAAACCACCCAGCTGAAGAGTTGGAGTTTGTCCCAGTGTCAAGATACAGGGCTAAGGACGCTCAGTTTAATCCTAAGATTAATGCATCCTGAGTAGGATGGCAAAATATTTTACCCAAACTCCAGCACTATCACTTTGTCTGCTTCCCAGTGCTGCTGGCCATGATTTTCCTCCATGATCTCTAGGGAATGGCCATCCCACCAGTGAGCACAGCTGCCAGCCCATAAAGCCCTTCCATCACCCAGCCTCAGTCCCCTGAAGTGTCATGAGATTCACCGAGACTGGAAACCTCCCTCCTCCACCCCTCTCCCAGAGCCCAGGAACAAAAACACGCCCCATGTGCCCTCAGTGCATCACAGTCTCGTGGCTCTCAAGAGCTAGCTCAGGTCTGTCTCACCAAGCCCAGGTCTCACCTCTGTGCTGCAATGTAGACATATCCTCAGGGCATGTCTATTCACCAGGCTCAGGCTGCTCCGCTCCTGCTGGGAGCTGGCAGGGTGCAAGTCAGGTCTGGTTTGGAAGCTGCAGAGCGGCATTACAGTGCAAAGCCAGCTGAATTTGCCTGGGCACCGCGCCACGCTGGAGCTGCTCTACAGCACGCATCCAACTTGGGGTGAAAGTGCTGGAGGCTGCGCAGACCTGCGCCTCCAAAGCCTCCTGCTCCGGCTCCCAGCTCCCCATCGCCACTGCTTTCCCAGAGCTGTGCTGCACTCCGATCCACAGCTAATCCTGCTTTCCTCTGCCTCCCCTGGAAGTTGCCCCTCCTAAGGGTGGTGTGTCTTTGCTCTTGCTGCAGCAAGGCCAGCAAGAGCATTGCATTTCAGCACCTTTTGGGGTAACACACAGCTCCTGCCAGAGTCACGTTCCCATCTCAGAGGCACTGGGATCAAGCCTGCTAAGGTAAAATGATTCACAGGCTTGTTTGCCGTTTTATTAATTTTTTTTTTTCTTCTTTCCTTCATCTGCAGTTTTAAATGGTGCAATTTTTGAGATCAAAGCCCTTCTTCTGTTCTAATGGCTCCATGTAAGCCTGACCCTCACACATACAGGAGCCTCTGCCTCGAGGAAAGACGCGAGACAATCTCAGCCAACACGAACCAATTCACAGAGAAGACAAATTGGGCTGAACTTTGCTCTCACTCATACCCATCCAAAGTTAATTGGTTTTAATGTGGGAAGAAGGTACCTACTCAACTGATCTTAGTCAGATCAGACCCATCCCTGCTGTGTATTTAAGAAAACCTATTGGATGGTGCTGCCTGTGAAATAACAGCAATTACCCCTGGCCTAAGGCAAAAAAGAGTAGCTGGGGAACGTGCTGCATGGACAAACAGCCAGCAGGACACAAGGCAGGAGGCTGCTACCCTTCCACTCAGTGTATTTGGCTTCCTGAGCTATACTCAGCTTCCAGGTTATCAGAGACGCTCTTCACACTCTACCTGGTTTCTTCAACACCCTACAAATAGTCGCATGCTACCCTTTCCTCTCCCATTTCAATGCTGCTGTTCTGCAGGGCAGAAAGAAGTTAAACGAGGCCCAAAATGCACAGCTAAACATAGTTCTGAGGGAAAACAGAGCTCCCACCCAGCTGGAGATGCTGGTAGACATTGTCCAAGGTCATACCACACATTAGAAACAGCAGAACCTGCACTTGGGACAGCTGCCAAAGTTTACCACAAAGCCAACATGTTCAGAAGGGCAGTGGGACTTTATTTTGGTTCAGACCTGTCAGAGTAAAGTTTGGCTTAAATTGATTAGGCGGTGTTTTATGATCAAATGAAGTAAAATCTGTCAGAAAGAAACATCACAGTCTGCTCTGCTTTGTACTCTGAGCAGTGGGTCTGTACAGCCACGCTGGCCAGGAAAACAACAGAGCAAAGACAGAGCCACTCTCACCACTATATCTGAATGTAAACACGGTCTCTCTGGGGCAGGGATGAAATCCCCAGCCTGAGGCCACAGAAGAAGAGCTTAAGGTGGATCTAGTTGGACCTACTCTCCAGGCTTAGCTCTCCGTTGGAAGATGGTCCTAAGGCAGCCTGCAGACCACTAAGTGATGCCCTCTCTTCCTTGGGTGTTGGCTGAGGGTGCACTGGAGCAAGCACTAAAGAACCCTCATACCAAACAGCCTGTTATTTGTTCATTCGATTTTTCTCAACACAAACTACACAGCAATGCAAGGGGCTGTCCCCTCCTGGAGCTGCAGTCTAGCTTTCTCTCCTGGTCCTTTCTGTGTCACCCTGCCCAGTGGCACTGCTGTTTCAGAAGACTGCTCAGGTCATGCATGTTGTTGGAGCCAGGCTCTGATGCGTGACAGCTCATGAATCATTGTGAAACAGAAGCAAACCAGCTTCCCTTGCATTTGAAATGAGCTGAATCTTTTTCTCAGAGACCCACTCCATCATCCCCCACATAAAAAAAAAAAATACTTTTCATTCTCTCACATCCAGCAGAAGCACCTCACTAAATAGGGTCTCTTTTCCCATTAACAACTGTAAGTACATTTGTTGTGCACGATGCCATTTGATTTATGCCTTGCTGATAAAACCCAGGCTCTGGTTTCACGAATCAATACAACAGCTCCGTTCAAACCCCCGCTGAGCAAAGAGCTTCTTGATGTTGGAATGTTTCCTTATCTAATCTTTCATACTTCAGCATTTCGTCATTTAAAACATTGATAATTAAAAATGCAGAGGGGAATGATCACAAGGAGAGATTAAAGAACTTTAACAAAGTATTTTAAATAATAATAGCATTACATTAGAGGGAACAATGTTTCCCTATTAACTAAGTGCTGTGCAATAGTGCCGAGGGACCCCAAGCCATGGCTCAAAACCCCTCTGTGTGAGGTGCTGTGCAAAGACAAGAGCTGCTATAAAAAGCACACAAACTCCCTACGGGATGCACAAGGCAGCCAAGCAGATGTTGACATCTCCAGTTTCTCTGGGACAGATCCTTTAAGTTTTTTTTCTTAATTCTTACTGAATTCCAAAGGTTGAGAAAACGCTGCCTGAAACAAGATTTTTAGGAGCTCTATTCTTTGAGCTGTCCTGCATTCTACATAGAGATGTGCCTCAGATGATGCATCAGTTAAAAATAACCGGGAAATATCAAGGAATCATAAGTACCTGTCCCACAGGTTTGCATATCTTGAATACTGAAATGCCTTCTAATCATGCATTGAGTGACAAGACTCACTTTTGCCACTGGAAATAGCATACCTTTTGCCAAGGTTTTTATTTTGGAAAGCTCTCCTAACAGACACTGCTTGGAGTTTATGGTAAGAAAAGGCAGACCCAAGACCTCAATTTTGCAGCTGAAGTAGAACAGGATTTGAGGTTAGTTCCAGCAGGATTTTGCTCAGGAGTCCCCTAACAACCTCGTAGCAAACCTACAGTCACCAGCTTGATCATTCATAAAAATTGGAAAGCTAGCATTGGACTCCCAAAAAATAAGTAGCAAGGACTCAGGACTTCCAGCTATGAGTACCACAAAAAACTCACACGCTTCCTTCACTAGGGCTCAAGAAGCACCAGAACTACCTTAGGAGTAAAAATTGCCTCTCCTTCACATGGAGATCCAAGTGCATCCTGTATCAAACCATATGTAAAGGGTTGGTTACCATGGACTGAAGAGGGAGGTGGAATTCAAAGCCAACCTGGATATCCCAGCTATTCTGCAAAAGAAGAGAAACGGGCAAACTCATAAGCAGTTCAGCATAAAGATCTGGCCACCCACAGTCACTTCACTGCACAGTGAGAGCGAGATGGATCTGACTTCCACTTCTTCCTTTTAGCCACAGTACAGCAAAACCACTGGAGAGGAATCTCTAAGAGCCCCAGTATGCCTTAAATTGCTAAAGTAACCATTGGCCAATTATCCCATCTATGGTTTCTCATCTGGATAGCTCTGATCCCTTTAGAAAGGAGGAAAAGCAGCATCCATCATTTAGGGAGAGAATACAATTGAAGTTAATGCAATTCCTCAATTAATCAAAAAAGTCATCACGAGCATCCTATGACATCTCCAACAAAGACATCTTAGATCAGCAATGAAGCTGTGTTCATCTCATGTATTTACATAAAAGACTAGGATTAGCAAAAAATGTGGTGGCTCAATGGACCAGAAGGTTTCTGCAAGCTTCAAATTACTTTCTCCTTGTTCCTCTCCATCCTGTCCAACATGTCTTCGAGAGGCACTTATGGTCACGCTTCTCACACTTATCCTCCCCAAAAGACGTTCAGCAGCAGAGAGGGCTGTCTAAGCTCCCAGGACTGTCCCAGCTCTTCCTCAGAGGAACTGGGGATGCAGATCAGAGTAGGAGGCCACTCAGAAGAAAATCTCCTTGAAAGCGGAAGGAATCCACCTAAGACTTCATGATCTCAAAAAAGCAGGAACAGGAGCTGATGGTCAAGACTAAGAATAAACTGTTATAATTCACTTTTTCCTAGATTTGAGAGATCAAAGGAGGGAAGTGTACTGGGAAAGAAAAGAAGCAAAGTTAAAGGGATAAAGGCAAGGCACAAGGAGAGTCTGCGGCTGTCCTTCAGAGAAACAGGCAAAAGGGGAAGTGGAAAGGAAAAACAAAGGAGCAATAGGGAAAAAAAATACCTAAGAAGGGAAAGGGAGGCGAGAGGGGCAATGGGATCAGAGAAGGAGACAGATTAAAAAATAAATAAATAAAAAAATAAAGCAAGCATCAGACTGGGCACTCTATAAAAATGCAGAGAACAAAGACTCACGGAAAGTATGGTCAAGGGAAGGAACAGAGCATGAGCTGGAGGTCAGAACCAAGATGCAACAAACAGTGAGGAATTCAAGAAATAAAAAAGCCCTCAGTATTAGGATGCATGAATCTGCTGAGCTAATCCCTCTACTTTCACTTTCCCTAATGGGAGTTGGTGCCAGAAACGGAATTTGAGACACAGGCAAGGTAAGGAAAAGGTGCATCAAAAGAGGTGAAAAGGATCAGAAGCAGCAGTTTTTTCCTCTATAACCTCTTATATTTTCTAGCTTCACCTCAGAGTACATGATCATATGTGGGATAATCTTCAGGAGGTGAGTTTGCAGATTGTCCTACATGGCATGCTGTCAATCACTGTATAAATCATAGTTCTCAATTTTTCTCCTGCTTGCGTGCCAAATTAGACTTTCTCAGCAAAGCTGCTGTTCAAATCTCAAAGAGGGTTAAATGGTTTTCCAGCTGATCCTTGGCCACAGTTTCTTTCTACTCCGCTCAAAATAAGGGCCAAATCCAAGCTTGGCTCTGCGCCGTCTGTTTTCAGTATTACTCGATAAGTTCCTTTCATCTGGAAAAACCTTCAGATTTATCTTCTGCTTTCCCCCCAGTGCAGAGATAATGGCCAAATCACAAGCGCCTTCGCTACACATGTGTGACTCAGATGGTCGTGAAACGTAGCAGGGCTCCATTTCCACATGCTGACTTACAAGACCCAAAGTCATTTGTTGTTTCCTACTTGTTAGACTTCCCAGCCTGGTCCAACTACGACAATAATGGACTTAACAAGAACTCATTTTGTTGCTGATTAAGCTTTGCCACCACAATCGCTGGGTTGCGCAGCAATACATGCTGGTGTAGAGCTCTCCAGGGAAGCTCATGAGATTCCACCTACATCTGCATATTCCAGATTTTAAATCCCAGCCTAGCAAACTTGGCTAAAACATTTTGATTTCTACTTAAGTGGGTTGTGAAAAAGCTAATGTTCTCATCTGAGAGCAGGTCTCCAAAGATTTCTGCAGAGGATATGAGCTCGGCTCCCACGGTCGGCTCCCATCTGAGAGGGCATCCTCAGACTGGAAGCCCTCCATTGCCTCAGCAGAGCAGAATGGTTTAAACCAGCAAGGCTGATTCACAGAAACGATAAAACCAGATAGGAGATCTAATCTCTAGGCAGCAGGAAGAGCTGATGGGAAGGCCAGCTGCGAAAACCGCTTGCATTGACACAACGCGCAAGAATGGACCAAAACCACTACTGTAGGATGACGTCCTGTATCACACGAGTTGGTCAGAAAAGATTTGCGAGATTATTACAAAATATCATTTCTCAAATTAATCAGTAGATTCCTGACACAACGTACACTGAAGTCCATGGGCAAAAGCCAACTGCTTTCAGCATGCACTGGAACAAACTGGAAAAATTACACTAATGCACAAATTTGCAACAGGATGAAAGTAAAATATCCTTGCTTATAAAAGCAGTCATATCAAGTAGACTGTAAAATTAAACTGATGCACTAACACACAATACAGCCTAAGCAAAAATATTATATCCCTGGCTATTTAATAATACTGCTGCATGCATCTAGTGGGCATGATTAGTATGTTACGAGACCATTATTCAGATAGCCAAAATATAGGCAGAAGATTGTTATTTCTCATGAAAGAGGTTTTGAGTTGTTTGTTTTTAACACGAATGGTCAAATTTAGGTTTATTTTCGCAACACATTGCTGAGTTATTACAGAATGCATTGTATAGAGGTTAACCCAGAAGCCTGGGAATCAGGAAAAACAGCCGTTATTATATGTGATTTGTGGTTTATCTCCTGTTCAGCAAAATATGAATGACGTCCCTTCAGAGAGGCCCTAATTCATTAAGATTTTTTACGTGGTAGTAGAACCTACAGGTTGGAGAGGAATACAACCTACACATGCTGCAGGTCAGAGTTTACACGAATATTTTAACAGCTTTTACACACAATCAGCCTGCTGCACTGTCAAGTGCTACCCCACTTTGGTTGATGGGCAGTTCTGCCCACGTAAGATATCTGGAAGCGACATAACTCCAGAGAGCTGGCTCCATCAACACCAGGGTAAGCCCAGGGAGACGAAGTTCCTGTGGAGCAGCCAAGGGACAACAACTTCTTTGACAACAGCAACTTGTGTTAAAGCCTTTAGCAATTATTTCTCATCAAAGCCTTCGGATAATGAAGTCCTCTCTCCAAATGAGTGCAACAGTTCACACACATTTCCCTTTGCTGCCCTGTTAAGCTTGGTGACCCACATGAAGGATGCTGCTGCAGCTTTGGACAAGCTTTCATCACAGACACAAAAATGCCAGTCGTGTCTTTATCCCCAAGCATCTGTCTTATGGCAGCCTTGGCACAACCATTACAGGCACTGAACTTCTCATCCTCAAAGATGATCCCACCAGGACCATAGAATCATTCAGGTTGGAAAAGAC
>VWZK01010309.1:25245-55583 GCA_013396935.1 Baryphthengus martii | reverse complement strand
TAATAATAATAATAATAATAATAAATCTAGTGCACATATCTGGTGCTAATTCATCTAGTTGATCTGTGGCTTCCTTCAAATGCTATCTCTCCCACCTAGAAATCGTTATTTTCCCGACACTCCTTTAAGCCCAGCTTTCAGATCTCGTTCAAATGCCCATCATTCCTGTTTTCTCAGGACTGCAGTGAAAAAACATACTACCCAAGATTTATTTAGAAAAAATAATCAGTAGTCCTTTTTTTCCTGCCCTTCTAATGTTTTTTTTGGTTGTTTTTTTTAAAGGAAGGCCAAGTGACTTACTGTTCCTAAATATTTTGTTAGTTCAAAGGTGACAAACAAATCCAGGCAGATAACTGCATACTTACTAAATCCTTTATGTAATAAAATTTCCCATTTTCTTTTTTCCAGCTCTATTTGACTCTTTTGCTATTCAATAGCAAAATAAATAAATCCCTGTAGAATGATAATCCACAAGGAGTTTGGTATGTGAAAATGTGACAGAAGTGTCACTGAAGTTTAAGATAAAGCATCTGCAAATGTCAGTGATGTGTGAGGATTTAGATTAAGTTTGTAGGGGTTCCTGTCCTTTCTCTGAACTTCATAACACGTGCTAGTTTCTGGACTTGAGCGTCAAATACATTTAATCTTCAAAATCTAAGTGATTACACTCACTAATTTTGTCTTCTTTAAATCTTCCTTCAGAAATAAAAAACAAATAGAATTGAACTGACTTAACTTGTTTGTTTGTTTCTTTTTTAATTTAAATAGAAATTATCATAGATTGCTGAAGTTCCTGTATGATCAGAGTTGGTAAAATATATAATTTTGCACCCACTTGCACAAAACTTCTTTCCCTCATGGTACATTAGCATTATACCTCAGTTATGAAGGTTAAATATAGAGCAAAAAGGGGGAGAGATTCTTTTCATTATTTTCTCTGAAACAGACAGAAGAAATGTCAATGCTGAGAATGGCTATTCTTTGAAGGAAATATGAATTTAATTATGAATTTAATTATTTTACTTGCTCTATAAGAATTAAAATAAGACCAAAAGCTCATTTAGCAAAACCGGGCAGTCTTTTAACAGTAATGGCCCAGAAATATTTTGAATCACTTCTCCAATTTCAAGAATCATTTGAGTCATGCATAACAACTAAATCTTTTCTTTTCCTCTCAAAAATGTACAGATTTAGCAGGCTACTTAAAACAATGTGTTTTTTCCAGTTTTGATCAAAATGGTTATTTCTCTAATCTGTTTTTCAGGCTTGATGAATGGAGTGGTACACAATTTGGGAAGGGTGGGAAGGAAAAGCATAAAAGGCAGTTTATCACTCTATTTCCCCATCCTAAGTAACATTCAACTTAAAGGATTAAGGGCTTTTTCTGCTCTTTAGTTCAGTGGGAGTTTGCCCGTTGACTTCATACATGAGAAATAAATCAGTGAAGTAGGTGCTTTCCTTGTGTTTCAGTAATGCATTTTGTCAGTTTTATTATCTTGTGAATCTTATATTGTCACTTTAAATCTGAGTAATCTGTATTATAAGTGACATAAAACTTTGCTATATGAAGTCTGCCATTTTGTATTTATCATCTAAACTGGTAATTCGACTGGAAATGCTGCAGTGACTGAAAGTGAATTTTGTGACCTCTGCTTCTCACCTTGGCCACACTGCCCTACATTCAAGCTGCACAGTTTCGCTTCCTTTGGAAGAGACTACAGTGCCACAAAAACTCATTCTCTGGCCATCTTCAGGACTATCACTATATTTCCATTTTGTTAAAGTAGAGATTAAATGGACATAACCATCTTGCCTTGTCTTTGTATGCTGGCAGGATTTGGTGATGAAATAGAATAACTATTTACATGCCATTAACTCAAGCAAATACTTCAAACCTCAAAGAAGCATCTGTACATACGTACAATTTAATGCCTCTAAATTTTGGTACCTTATATTTTGCAAACTTAGAAATAACAGGTAGTTAAAGTCTACATGTTAAACATGTAAAAGCCCCTCGATGTAAAATGAAAGCTTACCAATGTAATTTTCAGAACTAAGGATTTTAATCTCCTTGAAAAAATATATGTCTTCTGTTTTATTTATTACTGTCTTGCTGAGAGAGTAGTCCAAGGGTTAATCCAATCTCAATTCACTTTGTCCTAAAGGTTTCAGTGTCGGGGCAGTAGACTGCACTCAAATTGACAATGGGGATTTTAATTTCTTCGAATGATTTCCGGGTGTCAGGAAACATATTCTATTACGGACTCTGAAGGATAAGACTTAGTCTTTAAGTTAGGAAGCAAAAAACTGGGAAGTAGACGAAGGCAGAGTCTCTGGAGGGAACACACTAAAGCTCCATTTCACTCCCTCCTGTTCCCACCTCAAATTTATGCACTTAGCTATGCAGTGAAGTGAAGAGTCAGTTCCATGGCGGATTGAGAGATGTTCCCATCTGCACTCGTTCTATATATATGCAGTATTTTTAGTTTGTTATTTGAATGAATGGACACAATTTCATTAATCTTCAGTTACAGATTAAATACAAAATTGATACATTCCCACTGGTTAGCAGTATTCACTCTATGTTTAAGGTGATGCTGCACAGGAGAGGAATTTAGTCTTGCTGAGAAAGAAATGAAAATACTCCATTAAAAGGCTGAAGGCTGACACGCTGCAGATACAGAACAGGAACTGTAATGCAAAATAATATATTTGAAACCATCAGTAACATCAGGAGTAATATGTTCTTTGAATAACAAACGGGTCTTGTATCTTAAGATTACATTATCTTCTCTTCTTTCTTACAGTATCGTTTAATTTGTATTCAGATATTATTCTTTGTGGTGTCCAATGCTAACAGATAACCATATTTCATTGGTAGTACACAGTGAAGAAGCGAGTCCCTACTATAATGTCTGGTAAGAGAAAATGCAAAAGGGAATCAGAGAAGTCTACTCCAAGGTAAAGATATAAAAATAAAGACTTTACTTCCGCATTATTCTATGTCCTTATCTCTCTGCCCTTCTGTCCCTTAAGCTTTTTATTCTGTTTGGACTTTTTTTTTTTCTTTTGTGAATTAAGAGAAAGTCTAGAATGAAAAAAAACCCATACAATTTCAAAGCATTTGTTGGCCTAACTACTTAGAAGTCACCAAGGCTTCTGTAGCACAAATAAATACTCACTGCTGAGACACTGCTTAGGTAAAAAAAAAAGATATATTTTATTCAGAAGGCTCAGAGTCAGAGTGTTAGTAATTGAGGGACCATGCTCTTCTGAGAATGTATACACTAGGGGCAAATGTAACTGCAAAAGAAAACTATGTACTATAAACCAAACACGATGATTTAACAGAATTGACAAGAATTATCTGCTGCTTTGCAGTTCACTTTTACTTTTCTCAAAAAACAAAATAAATCCTTCTTCAAGAAGAAGCAGAAGAAAAAACCTCTTAGTACATTTCAAAAAAAAATTAAGAACATAACTGGTAAAAATACATTAGCTGTTACTGGTTTCTAATAACATGAATTCAGCTTCACAACCCATAGACACATTACACCATTTTGAGGTTTTTACTGGTTGTCACTGAGATGTACGCTTATGGGAATTTTATTAAATACTTTAAATAGTTTCATACTGTGATAGTGATATATCAATACTTACTGCATTCATCTTGTTCAATGAGGATGACATAAAAGTCCAGGCATTTTATTGTACCCTGATAGAGATTTTTGATTTCCCATATGAGGGATTGGTACAATCCAATGGCCCTTTACTGATACCATGAAGAGTGGCAACGAGAAGAACGTTTCTGAGAGAGTATTCATTAGATTTGGGAAGGTCTATTGCATTTTACATGGTACTGATCTTATTGTTTACTTTTAGTTGTCTTTAATATCCGTGGTGAATGAACATCATAAATATTGTGAGACAGATTCTGTAGTATATGACATGGCAGAGAAAGCTCATTTCAGGATTCTGACGAGGTAGAGAAAATATACCACATTAGAACTGTCTGAATTGTGCAATAGACTTTTGCTCCACAGTCAGATAGAGTTTGCCTTTCCCTTTTGAAGCCTGGATCTCCAGCCTGTGATCTCATTACAGCTGCTTTCCCTCCTGGTCCCTTTTGCAGTCATCAGACATCTGTCTATCTGTTATGAGTGTTCTTGCAATGGCACAAGGAGGATACTCTCATCTGTCCTTACTACACTTTTATAACTTCCCCTGGGATCAAAATTGGCACTGCTACAATATTAATGGAAGGGGGTGAATAGTTTATTATTGTTTATCACTGTAAGAGAAAGTCTCAGATTTATATTAATCACTTGCTCCTAGGACATGGAGCATTATGGGAAGTACTGGTGATTTGTGGGGCTCTGAATTGCTCTGTCTGTCTCTCTGACCTTTTTGAATTGAAGTTTTATGAACCTCAGCTGTTTGTCCTGTAAAGTCTTATAAAGATTTATCAGCTTTATGTATTTTCCGCTCTCTTCCGGGATAATTATAATTGTGTGACCCAGTCACAGCAAATGCTACTGCAAAAACAAAGGCTTTAATAATCATGGCATTAAGCAGTTTGTGAAAGATAAGAACAAGTGTTCCAAACCTAAAGTCTTGAATATTTTTCTCTAACTTCATTTAAATGTCTACATTGTCATCTCCTCATGAACTGGATTGGAAAAAAAAAATACTTCCGTTTTCAAAAAGAAAATGGTTACATTTAAAAATTTTGCTTTGCACTACAGCAAAAAAAGCACTTTGAAAAACAGTATCATGAACAGTTAATAGCACAAAGGTTAGAGGAGTCAGCTGGCTTACAGAAGACATTGACTTACACTTCTCTTTTACATGATTTGGAAGTGGGATTTGGGACCAGATGAGGGCTTAGCAGGAGTTTAAAAGAGCCTTTTTATTTCTTTAACCTTAAACTCAACATTTATCCATTGAATGTATGCAAACCCTTTAATCTCAGTTTTGCATCTTCTCTACTTTCTCAAGGTGCTTCTACCCCAGACTCTTCTTGCCAGCCTGCCAATAAAGTAAATCTGGTAGATGGCCTCCTAAAGCAAGAGACACACTAAGACAGCACACAACAATTGCAGTGCCTGGACCTAGCTGCAGGTGCATTGGCATTTTTGTTGTGTGATATAACTTAAAGCGGGGGAGCATAACCATAGAGAAGGCAGTTGCGCCTGATACAATGCCACTCCTGCAAAGTCTGGGGGACAGCCTACACAAAATTTATCCAACTGGTGTGAAACAAGCCTTGTCTCTGAATCAGAAAGATTGACATTGACTTTTGGGTTCCTTTCTATCTTAGGGGAGTATTCTGATGAATAAACCACGTTCCATTTCAAGTATTAGTTCTGTCTAGGACACTTCTGAAAAAACGAAAAAGGGAAGTGAGAGTTCATGCTGAAATACTGTAAATATTTGGTTTCTCTTACTGAACACCGAGCTATATAAAAAAAAACTAAGACTTGAGGCTGTATTTCTTTGATGGTATATTTATAAATTTGCTTACAGCTTGGAAAACAAGAAAACTGTACCTGTGCTAACATTATTTCTGAGAAATATATTTTGGAAACAGACTTTTACATTACATGTAACAATTGCAAACGTCCTTTTGTTGTTGTTGTTGTTGATATGTATTTCTTTGGTTTGGAATCAAAAAGAAATAATTTATGTACATAGTACATATAAAACCTAAAAAGTATAATTTCACTAGGGGGCAGAAATTGCCTGAGGTTTTTCATCTACGAAATCACATTTGAGTTTATTTGATATAAAGGTTCTAAAACAGCTGTACTCTGATCTGTCTAACCCTTGAATCATATACACAAAGTAAATCAATAATATTCTATAGTAGTGACTGTTCAAGGAAAGAACACTGTGATGGAAATGCTGTCACTTAGACAGTCATGTACTGTAGGTGTACACTAGTGAGCAATAATGCTTTCAAAGGAAGTCACCACAAAAAAAATAATTTCTCTCCTCCATTCTACTGGGAGTGATACAAAAAAAATAAAGGGGGGGAGAAAGGAGAAAGAAGGCTGAAAAATCAAACTTTCACCTTCAAAAATGACTTTAAAATGCTTATGTTTGTATTTTAATACCTATGCTCAAATCATCAAAATTATGGTAGAATTCAACACTTAGTGAATATTATTGCCATAATTGACATGTAACTTTATTATTTCTGAAGGAACTTTTCCATTTAAAAAACTTCAAAAATTCTGTATTAACTAGCATATATTTACAAATCTTTGTATCACTCACTGAACGTATCTATATCTACATATTAATATCACTGTAAAATAAGTATTCTATACATGAATATAACATAATAATACTATACTACAAAGAAATAAAATACACCAAATAAAGATACTGCACGTGAAATTGCTTTCTTGCTTATCACAGAATCACAGAACGATAGGGATTGGAAGCAACCTCTGGAAAGCACATAGTCCAACTCTCCAGTTCTACCAGGTTCACATAGAATAAGTTATACATGATCAAGTCCAGGTGGGATTTGAATATCTCCAGAGAAGGACACTCCACAACCTCCTTGAGCAGCCTGTTCCAGGGCTTCATCACCCTCACAGTAAAGTATTTTTCTGATGTTGAGATGGAACTTCCCGTGTTTCAGTTTGCACCCATTGTCCCTTATCCTGTCACTGGGCACCATGAAATGAGACTGGTCCCATCCTCTTGACACCATCCCCCTAGATATTTGTAAGCATTGATAAAATCCCCTCTCAGTATTCTCCAGGCTAAACAGAATGACTTTCCCTGTAAGGGAGATGCTCCAGTCCCTTTATCATCTTTGTAGCCCTCCATCGGACTCTCTCCAGTAGTTCCCTTTCTCTGCTGAACTGGGGAGTCTAGAACTGGACACAGCACTCCAGATGTGACCTCACTAGGGCAGAGTAGCAGGAGAGGAGAACCTCCCTCGACCTGCTGGTTACACTCTTCTTAATGCACCCAAAGACACCATTGGCCTCCTTAGCCACAAGGGCACATTGCTGGCTCATGGATACCTTATTGCCCACCAGGAGTCCTAGGTCCTTCGCTTTTGGGTTTCTTTCCTGCAAGTTAATACCTAACTTGTGTTGGTGCATGGAGTTATTCCTCCCTAGATACAGGACTCTAGACTTGCCCTTGTTGAAATTCATTAGTTTCCTTTGTCCAACTCACCAGTCTTTCAAGGTCTTGTTTAATGGCAACACAGTCCTCTGGTGTGTCAGATACTTTTCCTAGTTCTGTATCCTCAGCAAAACTGCTGAGAATACGCTCTGCTGCTTCATTGAAGTCATTGATGAATATGTTGAACAAGACTGGCCCCAGCACTGAACCCTGGTAAACACCACTAGCTACAGGCCTCCAACCAGAGTCTGCACCACTGATCACATCCCTCTGAGCTCTGTCATTCAGCCAGTTCTCAAGCCACCTCACTCTCTATTTATCAAACCCACACTTCCTAAGCTTCCCTATGAGGATGCTATGGAACATAGTGCTAAAAGCCTTGCTGAAGTCAAAGTAGACAACATCTACTGCTCTCCCCTCATCTAACCAGACAGTTATGACATCATAGAAGCCTATCAGATTGGTGGAGCATGATTTGCCCTTGGTGAATCCATGCTGACCACTCCCAAGAACCTTCTTTTCCTCCACATGCTTAAAGACAACCTTCAGACTCAGCTGTTCCACCACCTTTCCAGGGATGGAGGTGAGGCTGACTGGCCTGTAATTTCCTGGGTCCTTCTTGCCCTTTTTGAAGACTGGAGTGATTTCAGCTTTCCTCCAGTACTCAGGCACCTCTCCTGGTCACCATGACCTTTCAAGTTACTTAGCAATAACATCTGCCAGCTCCCTCAGCACTCATGGATGCATCCCACCAGGGCTCATGTATTTGTGGGTGTCCAGCTTGCCTAAATGATCTCTAACCCAATTCTCTTTGACCAAGAGAGGTCCAGTCTTTCCCTCTTAACGGTCTGGGATTCTTGAGGACAAGCCTTAGCAGTAAAGACAGAATGAAAGAAGGTATTCAGTAACTCTACCCTCTCTGTATCATCCATCATCAGGGTACCCACCTTATTCAGCATCAGGTCCACATCTACCCTAGTCTTCCTTTTGCTATTGATGTGTTTGAAGGAGTTCTTTTTGTTGTCTTTTACATTCCTTGTCAGATTTGCATCCAAGAGGGACTTTTTCTCCCTTGTTGCATCCCTACATACTCTGGCAATGTTCCTATATTTCTCCCAAAACACCAGACAAATATTTTTTTTCAAAAGGCCTTAATTACTTGTGGTGTGTTAATACAAATAGTGTAAACAGAGACAGGCTATTGACCTGAAGGAAAAACTACTCTTTTTTTACAGCAGTACTTACCTCTTTTTTAGAAACAACAAAATTTTGGTACTTTAGATTCATCGTATTTTATGCTTAAGCTGAAACTTCAAAAATAAAGAAGTAAAACAAAAAGATTCTTGTAGCTGTTAATAAAACTGCTGAGTAGACCCTGAAAGACTGTTGCCTGTAACTGTTCTGGAGGAAACAGACAAATACTATTAACATTATTCCCCACAGAAACCTTAAAAAACCCCACTTATTTGGCCTTGCAGACAACTTCACAGTGGGGAAGTAAATTACAATTTTGCTCAGCTTGGCATGACTGTCAGTCTTCAATGGTCACTTAACTGCTACCATGAATAAGCTAAAAAGTACATGGAATATTCAACAATTTAGAATACACTTGAATTCAATTTTTTGGCATTTATTCTACTATGTGAGTCACATTTTATCTGAAAATAAGTTGTGTACTAGCTGTAATAACTGCTCAGTGGAGCTCCCAAAATGACAATCATCACATTAAACCTTCTGATTTTAAAAGAATAGGACGCAAATCATTTCATATAACTTTGAATCTTGAAGATTTAGATGTCTGCATTTAATTTAGTCAACCTATTTTTTTTTTTAGAGGCAACAGAGCTATGCTGATTTGTGTATGACAAGTATAGGATCTTATTATTTTTAATCAATCAAGGATTGACATATGAATTCATTTATGAAGTAGGATGGGCTGTACCTTGTATAAACACAAAACAATTTGAAGTCTTAGTTGAAGTTATTCTATCTAAGGAAGAACAAAGAACGATTAACATCAGTGCCTCTAGGGAGAGGTTCATTTGAAGTGTCCTGAAATATGCAACTAAGATGAGATGAATTACCCTCAAGAAGTGTCCATTTCTCACTGTAAAAGGACTGTAAGGTAATTAGGTTGAATATTGACATCTAACTTTAAAGCTATGTTAAGTCTATCACCTACTGATTCTATAGTTACTTGTGTGAGAAAATAGCGATGGAAGGACAGTAATGTCTTGCAGGTCTTTCTAAATGTGGCTCTGTCAACAATCCATGTGATATTTAGACACATGTTTATTTAGGAAAGCAAAGAGACGGCTTGAAAAATGTAATTAAGTAGAAAACCCTCATAAGATCTCATCTAAACTAAACTATGCAGAAAGTCAGCTACAGCATTTGCTTCTTGGTACATACAAGACAAAAATTGTGGCTTATACTTTTGTCTGTTTTTCTTTCCGTGTTTTGTCTAATGAGACTAACAAGACTTTACCTTATTTTTTGTGCTCTGAAAACGTTTTACCTGACTCTTTAAAAAATTCTGTAACACATCTTCAATTAACCACATTGTCCTCCATCAGTATTCCTCCATTTTATTTCACTCTTACGTGATGTCAGGCTGCTCCTATTGAACTATTTAACATGACCATCTGCACTGGGTCCAACTGAGAATCAAATTTCTTCATAAGCATGCCATAAGGAACTGTGTTCTGGATTTGTGACTAGCACAATGTTGATAACAGACAGGTGTTTTAGCTGTTGCTGAACACTGCACAAAACCAAGGATTTCTCTATTCCTTACTCTGCCCTGCAGCAAGTAAGCTGAGGGTGGGTAAGATGCTGTTAGGAGTCACAGTCAGGACAGCTGACCCCGACTGACCAAAGGGATAGTCCATATAGTATAACATAATGCTCATCAATAAAAACTTCAGGCACATGGGCAGGACCCTGTCCAAGTTAGGCTCTACTTCAAGACCAGTCAGGCATTGGTGATGGAAGATGGTGAGTGGCTGGTTTTGTATTGCCAGGGTTTTTTTTTCCTATTCCCTGTCCCACCTTCCGCACCCTCCTTCACTTATTAATGTGAATTTATCTTGACTTAACATTTTTTTCTCACTTTTGTTCTTCCAATTCTCTCCAGCATTCTCCAGGGGATGGGCATGTGGTGGATATGACCCGTCAGTGGGTCATTAATTGCTGACTAGGGCCAACCCACCACATCGATCTAGATATTCAAAACAAAACATCAGGAAACCTAAATAACAACCGAAAGAAAGTGGCATATCTCTGTCCACAGTGTTTTCCACTGTTAATAATTGTCCTGAAGAAAGTTTATCAACTTTTACCAACTGCAAATAAAGTACCAAATATCACAAAAAGTTCATGAATAGGAAGACTTGCCTTGCTAATTTTAGTGTCCTATTTTCAGTCTACTTCAAAACACTCATCTTCAGAACTTGTGTCTTTCACTTTCTTCAGCAGCAATTTAACCAATTTAGAGATAATAGTAATAAGAAAATAATATTCTGCCTTTTTACTAGTTGCTGTCATGTCCTCAAAAGTTATACTAGAAAAAAAAAGAGTCTAACTAGCCCTTCAAAGTGAATCTCATTACTTCACTCTTTTAAGGCAGTATCTTCTTCTCTTAATAATTATGTTAAATATAAGAAGCTGTCCTACATAATTTTTGACTAAAATATGATAATATGAGATACTCAGTAATATTATGACTATTAGAAATTAGCATGGGCCGTTGACTGCAAATCCATCACCTTTTTATTAACAAAACTGATCCCTAGTATGCATTTTTTGTTCTGTGTGCATTTGTATAAAAGTATAGCTGAATTATATCTGATAATATGTACGTATTTGTGACATATCAGAGGTGAGTCTGCCTAGATTTTGTTCTCTAATAAACAACATCACAAATTCTGAAGGGCTTTAAACTCAGAACGTTATGAAGAGGGAAGTCAATAAATCTATGAAGTCTTTGCTTCCTTAGGAAAAAAAAAAGAAAAACAAGCAAACAAACAAACAAACAAAATAATCACCAACAGTTCAAAATTTCAGTGTATAGTTATAGTTGTGAATTTAATGCTATAATCACAATTGAACAATTTAACTTTAACATTTATTTTAAAATAAAAATAAACATTAAAATAACCAGTTTGGTTTCAATTTAGTTCTTGATGAGTCATGTTTAATGACCATTACAGCTCTAGGGGGAAAGGTTTTGTTGATTTATAATTAAATTAGCATGAGCTCTTTACTGTGTAACTCTGTTAAAGCGTGCTGAAAGGTTTCAAGCATCTCTTGTTTACAGGTGGAATGAACTAAGGTGTATTGAAGATGAGCACTCTGGCTTGGCTTCAATAATTTTCCTTTTTTGAAGTTCCCATTATTTCAGTGAAGTCAATTTTTTGTGCTACTCTTTAGCTTGTTAGCATTCTTACCAGAGAGCTCAGCCATGTGGTCTTAGAAATATCTCTATCTACAACCCGGTTCATCTGGTTTCTCCAGTTGCTAAGGCCACTTTGAGTTCCTTCTTTGTATTAACTCAGAACAATTTAGAGCTATGCAAATCTATATGCCCTTGGGTAAAACTTTTTGAGATGGAGACTGTACATGTTCTTATATCAGCTACTGTTCATTCTAAATCAGAGGTGAGGAAGTGGACTTTCAAAGAAGATTGAGAATATTGTGCCATTTAAGAGGAGATGACGTGAATTCCTCTGTGTTTTGCTTCTCTCCAGCAATAGGCACGGTACTTGTGGAAAACAAAGATGTGAATCATAGGAAATTTATGCTTTTAGACTGAAGGATAAACAGTGCCTAAATATCCACTTATAAAGCAAGTTAAAACAAGACTAATATAGCAATTAAGTGTGAAAATTCAGCAGAGGTTATCTAATTATCGACTGAAATTCTCTACCCACTGAAGATAGCCCTGAGAGAACTCAGTATTTGTGCTAGTAAAACTCTAGCGTCTCCAATTTTAGCAAAAGCAACTCAAAACTCAGATAATGAGCTAAATAAGTCTCAATTTTTTAACTAGACCAGAGAAACAATAGGATCATCATTAAAATCTTTATAGTCAACACACTGAGTCATTTTATACATAATTTCATTTAATACTACACCTCCTCCAATTTTTTTTTATTCATTATTGCCCTAAAAAGTTCCACAGCTGAGGCATAGAAAAGACCAGATATATATATACAAAAATATCACCTTCTTTCTACTACGGAGTACTCCCTACTCCATATTCTCTACTGTCACCAGCTCACTGAGAAGATTCAAGAGGCCAATGTTCTTGTTTTGACTATATAGGTATTAGTTTGGTTGCCTGTGCATTCGTCTTCTGCAATATGAATTAAACCCATTAACTGCATGTGAGAATGAAGTCAACAGATCTTTGAAAACGCTTGCAATGCAGTAGTCAGCAGTGGAGGGTCCTCCAAATACATCAAATATACTCTGTGTTCGGTTAAGAGATCAAACATTACCTAAAATAGCAGCCTAAGCCCCTCAAGAGACCAGTGCAGTCAGTCTTACTCCTTGAGTCAACAGAACTTTTATCCTGAAAGGCAATTCTTCCTTGAGCAGGTGATGATGGTAAGAGTCCCTGCAGAGAATAAAAAAGCTGCCAGAAACCCCAGAAAATATGAACACTCTTTTGGCTTTGTTTCATAAAGATAGCCATTTACACAGTTAGAAAATGGTACGTATCGAAAAAATTTAACTGCAGACCTGTACAATTTCTTTCACAAAAGAAAGAACTACATGTCATAATTTTAATATATATGCTACTTAATGCAAAACTTGGAAAGTGTTCAGATAATGCAATGATGAGACAGATTGTAAGACCTTTCTGTTTCTAGAAAAAGAAAATGTCTTGAATACTTTCTTGAACTATTCTAAATTATTAGACAATTATCTTGTTCTCTGTTCTTATATAATAAACTAGAACCATCCATTTTGTACTGGGAGGTACATGATAATGTGGTATTATGATACCATGAATAAAGACATCCGGATTTTGTAAAGTATCATTTAAAATTTTATTTATTAGAGCTAATATTATAAAGAAATAGAGAATAATATAGACAATCATACATCCCTTTAGATGATGGGAGCCCTGAGATGTGTAGCATTGAACAGGTCTCCAATTAACAGTCAGCATACCATGAAGATCCCATCTGTGGAAAAAATTACCCCATTTTGGCTATTCAAGCTATTGCAGGATTTTCTTCCAAGAAAAAAACACTGTTTAAAGAATTGAAAGATCTTGAGATTTTGATAGTTGAATTGAATATAACATGGCTGGTGAGGAGGTTTAGTACTTCATCACCTTTTTATAACTCTGATTATTGAAGTTAGCTGGGACAAGAAGTTATTTATCTTTAGATTTTATTGTCTTTGAAATAAAAATTCTACTCTTTTCAGAGAGAGACTGGAGCAGTCTTGAATCCACAAAAATTTCTGAAAGGAGGTATCTGAAAGACATTCACAGGATAGGGATGAGAAATACACAAGAAAAACTTATTTAAGACAAAAGTAAAACGCATTTATGTAAGCTATTTAGGATTTATATCTAATTAATGTTTCAACAACCTATTCAAAACACAGGAAGCAGTTAGATACAGTTACAAATCCAATGACAATAAAATTCACTCAGTAAAAGTCCATATTAAGAGAGAGAACAGTAACTCATTAAAAACAGTTAACATATACTAACTTCCTGCTATGTATCCCTTTGTTCTGATGTTATGCTTACCCTTCCACTGCCCCCTGGATACTAAAGTCATCAATCTTTTTTTTTAGTTAGAAGTGGGGGATTACAATAACCCATCAGTGTCCTCAGGTTTTTGCCAGAAGTATGTTGTTGATAGTAGTGAATTCTTCTGCCTTGGTTTTCAATTTTTCTGTTCTCTCTTTTTTCTCTGAAGTTAATTTTACCTGGCTCACATAGATGCACTCCTTCATTGAGCCGCTTTTGACCACTGTGATTTATTTTCACAGACTGGAACCTCTGGTGTCATCCTGTATCCACAATCTTCCATACCACAATTAAATCTAGTGTCACCAGCAGTTCCTTTTATGCAGAAGAGCTGTCTGTTACTGCTACATAATTTGAAACAAATTTAGGCAATAGCTACCTGATTGTTAGACAATTGCTATCACAGTGAAAGCAAGCTAACATCAGCTTAGGACAAGGCAAGAGCAAGTGAGTCCTGAGAGACGGCACTACCAGGTCAATTCAAAGCCTGAGGCTTTTTGCAAGTAATGACAAAATGTCATATTTCCTGGGCTACAGAAAGGCTACCCTTTGGCAATCCTGCTACGCTGTGTACTGATCTGTGCATGAAATTGGATTCCAGGGCAGCCAGAAAATTTGGCCCCATTGACCTTTGTTGCCCTTACTTCCTTGTACAGCTAAGAGAGTTACCAGCCTTTGGGGTAATTACATTACAATGCAATTACATGATATAATCCTTCACAGATATTTTACAGCAACTGTAAAAGCTTTTGTAATAATTTTAAATAAATAGGATATATTACATAAAACTAATCGTTATTCAAATACTGCATGTGCTGATGTGCTCAAGTAACAGTGTGACATTTGTTACTTAAAATCTTTAGAATTATGAACCCAAAGCATGTCAAAATGAATAATTTCTTTGCAGTTAATCAACAGTCAGACAAAACATGAAAAAAATATTGTCAGTGTTTGTTTATCAACTACAGAAGAAGACATTTCAGACTGTCCGAAGTAATACATGATTCATTGGACAATCAGAATGAATATAAAACTATTTTGAAATCTTTGCTTTTCTGCTTTGTCAGAAGACTATTTATGGAAAAAAAGGGGATTACATGTTTTGGAGATATATGTAGATTTAATGAAATGTTAATGGAAATATTAGATTCATTTTGGTTTTGAATCATTTTGGTACCCCAAATATTTCATTGTCATACAATATAAAATATTGTCTTTGGTTATCACTGAATCATTAAAAGATTTATGTCCTTACCCTAATTCCTAGTTTTCAGAAACTAAAATTCATAAATACCTATGTGCAGGTTATATAATTTTCTTTCTGTGCCTAGATATAAATACTTTTCATACCTCTAGCCACAGCCTTGCAAATCAACCTTTCATACATGGAAAACACCAAACATTTAACTGATCATAGATGTTCACTTTATTTATTCCTTTTAAGCTGACTTCCTGTATGAAAAGCTTAATTCTTTTGCAGTCACTTTTGGAAGAACTGAAGTTTCCCAGAAAGCTCCTGACAATACACATACGAATATTTCCCAAATGTTTTTCAGTCATTTAGAGCTACTGTTTCTGAGAATAATTGCAGAGAGTCAGCAATTACCAGCTACTTTGTACTTTATTTGAGTCATGGTGCTATATTGGCTAAGAGGTTTATTGCTTCAGAAATACAATAAATTTGTTCTTAGAATTCCCTGAATAATATGACTGTAAAACCAAAACCTCCAATTAAGAAATAATGACTAATGTTTAGAGAATCTGGATAAACATATAATCCATTACAAACATATTTGAGATTGCTCTCTTTAAGAATTCATAATTAAGGAACTGGCTTCTGACTCTTTTTTACAGGATTTAACTACTAGCATTTGCAAAGGGATTTCATTTGAAATAATTTATATTGTCCTAACNATATTATGGCTTCAAATTCTCTCCAGAGCCTTAAAAAAAAAAAAAAAAAAAAAAAAAAAGACTCAGGAATAGATCTGTTAAGGACAAAAAGAGTTATGCTCTCAAGATTGGGAACAAAAAAAAAAGAAACCAAAGGTTTTGAAAAGTTGATTCAGAAATTTAGTTGTGTCAGTAAGATACTTCTAGAGACAATATTTTTTTCTTTTTTTTAATTTCAAAAACCTGAATGATTATTTTTATTAATACTTATAAAATACCTTATTTTGATTTTTAGTGTTTTGAATAGTATTATCACATAAATACTTTCTGAGTTAACAAGGAAAGTGTAACAATCAATCTATTCATCACTCATATATTAGTCAGAACCAGCAAAAATAGTCATAGGCAAACCGGGCACATAAAATCTATATTCTCCAAATATCTTGTCAAGACATTTCATTCAAGTCTTGTATTCTTTTCATGCCTTCTTCTGACAAATGTAGTAAGAGTCTTCTCTCATGCACTTTAAAATGTTTGATATAAATATGATGTTGTACTATACTTAAACTACTGTAATGGTGAAATACTATTAAAACTGTAGCAATCCTTTAGTACAAATAATACCAAGTACTTTTTCATCAAGCCTCTACAGTTTTCAAGTTGAGTTATTTCTCTATTTGAACTTTTTAACTCCAATAATTCCAATATTCAACCAAATTTATTAATAGCTGTGGAAGCAATTGTCATCATTGACATAATTGTCATCATTTGTGATGCAAATAAATAGATTATTGAACAACAACAAAAAAAATCTATCTTAATTTTAAAAGGTATACACAGAATTATTCTAGAACTAAAGCTATGCATTTTGCTTTGTAAGCTATGTAAAATATCCACCGCAGCCTTCATTCCACCTGAGAAAACACCTGTGTCTGTGTGCATGCACATGTATGTTCATGTATCACCTTCTAATACATAAACTACTTTTCTGCAAAATGAATAGAGAGATGGTTTAAAAGCAGATGTGAGGACTGATGATATGTGTGCATTCTGATGCCATACTCCTTTTGGAACTAGAGATGGAATGTATTATTCAAAACAGTCTTATCTGTTTTGCAAATATGTTTTTACAAAGATGTTTCTACAAAGCATCTGTTTAAGCAGATTAGCTATTTGGAATCCGTTTTCCAATGGAGAGAATTATCATCATGTTCAACATTTAAACTACAATTTTACTTAAAGGATTATTCATGTGTATTAAGTGTTCTTGTCTTTAAATTAGAAACTGGACAGACTAGTTTAGAAACCTCCAAGGACTTTAATATGCATTTTTTTAAAAAATACTTTAAAAAATCTATTTAATTACTTAATAGGAATGACCTAGGAATGCAGCTGATATTTCTGTCATATTTCTGTTTTCAGAAATGTCATAAAAAATCTGAATATAAAAGAAGTTTGATATATTTCTTTGCCAATACAGTGACAAAATACTTTATTTCTTAAATCATTTCAATGATATCTACCAAATGACATTTGAAGGACTTGGTAACTTCTTCATCTTTAAAAAAGCCCTGAGAATACTGTGAAGGAGGTTGCTACCTCTATCCTTTCCCTCCCTTTCAAGAGTAACTTTTTCTGTCATATTACCTCTGCCTTCCTTAGTACCTTTTTATAGTACTGGAAAGATAATGTCTGCCATGTGGATCAGAAGTGAAATATCCATGGATTTCATAAGATATTTTTACTGAAAGATTGGCCTTTATATGTGAAAATGTCCAAGTCTCAGTTGTTTAGGGTTTTCTGTTTGTTTGTTTGTTTTTTGCTGTTGTTGTTCTTTCTTTTTTGTTTTTTGTTTTGGTTTGGTTTGGTTTGGTTTTGGTTTTGGTTTTTTTTTTAATGTAGCTGTCACATTGCCATAAATATTACCTTGGAATAAGTCTTAGAATCATAGAATGCCTTGGGCTGGAAGTGACCTCTAAAGGTCACCTAGTCCAAACCTCCTGCAGTAAGCAGGGACATCCTCAACTAGATCAGGTAAATGGATAAATGAATAAATGTCACAAAGCAAGTCCAGAAGAAATGAATATGAATGAGGCAAGGGGTCTAAGCAGTATCATCACTGTGTAACGTTCACAACACAAATAAAAATCAATGTCATAATTTTCAGAACACAGAAGTAAGTAAAATTGTTTCAAGGAGTTTTTTTATCATTGGATGGTGTGTATAAAGAGCTTTACTGTTTACTTTTTTTTAAAAAAATTACATATCTCAAAGCAGGAATGTCAAATACATTTTCATGTCACAGCATGTCTTCACACAGTTCCTCATTATTATTCCTTGTAGGCTGAAAGACCTGGGGCTGTTTAGTCTGGAGAAGAGAGGACTGAGAGAGGATCTTGTTACTGTTTACAAATACCTGAAGAGTGAGTGTCAAGTAGAAGGGTCTAGTCTCTTTTCAGTGGTGCCCTGTGATAGGACAAAGGGCAATGATCGCAAACTGAAACACAGGAAGTTCCACCTGAATATGAGGAAAAACTTCTTTACTGTGAGGTTGACAGAGCACTGGAACAGGCTGCCCAGAGAGGTTGTGGAGTCTCCTTCTCTAGAGACTTCCAAAACCCACCTGGATATGTGGCCTGCCCTAGGTGACCCTGCTCTGGCAGGCCGGTTGGACTCAATGATCTCCAGAGGTCCCTTCAACCCCTACCATTTTATGATCCTATGATTTTCTTTTCAGTATTATCTTCCCAATCTTAATGTTCCTTAAATAGCATTTTTCAATTGACCCTCTTTAAGGGTATGTATTAACATCTGCATTTAGAACAAAATCTCCAGTTCTTTTAGATAAATGATAACTGCCAATTAGACTAACATTTTTTTTCAAAAACAGTTCTCCAATGCACATATCATCTCATTAGTCTACAATTTTCAGTAATTTTTACTATTTGTTCTCATATATCACCTCTAGAAAAAGCTAGTGTTTACCCAACATTTAATTGAATGTTTTTGTTGACATTAATTAAATTTCAAGTTTTCATATTTAACAGTGGGATACTGTCTGTTTATAAAGCCTTGTTTAGACAGCAAAGGAAGTCTCACAGCTGCAGGCACTAGTATTCAAGGGTAAAAGTAGCCACTTCAATACATTCTGCAAAGACATGTCTCAGTGCATGCAACTCTGGCAATTTCTGAAGAATGTAAAAGACAATTTCTTGCCTTACGTGATCAATAAACCAACTAGACGAAGTGTACTGCCAGATTTACTGCTCTCAAATCTGGCCAGAATTTTGTAGGTTAATGGCAGACTTGGCTGTGGTGTACGCTAGAAAATTGGAGATGGTGGTGTTTAGGATCCTGAGAGGAATGAGCAAAAGCAGAGTAGCAAAATTAGAATAATATGCTTCAGGAAAGAAGATTCTGGCTTGCTGAGGGATCTGTTTGATCTGGTTGATCTTCAGGAACAGCATCCTCAGAGCGCAAAAACAATCCGTTCCTTGCAGATAGGCAAATATGACAGAAGGCCAGTAAGGTCTGGACAGTGGTAGTTTGACTGACTTGAATGCAAAAATGAAGCACACAGAAGGTGGAAGCAGGGATGGTAGGAATAAAGAGGCACCGTCCAAATGTGTGGAGTTAGGAAAGACCAAACTCGGAGCTGAAATTAGCAAGGAGTGTGAAGGGCAACAACTAGGGTTTTTCTAAGTACATTGTCAATGAAAAAAAAGTTTTAAAAAAATGTTAATCTGCTGCTTAGTGGAGTAGGGGACCCAGGAAAAGAGGATGTGAAGAAAGATGATGTACTTAGAGCTTTTTTTGGTCCTGGTTTCAATGGAGTCCATGGGACTAGAGGAGATGTGTATGAAAGTGATATGTGTTAGGACCCTGCAGGCACCATGACTCCTGACTATTGCTGCCCAGTGTCTCTGAGTCTCTCCCTACCCTGTATATGGTCCAGGAACCCATTTCAGTCCCCCTTGAGTCATCAGTCCTTGCCTCAGCAACACCACAGCAGGGACAGTGTCCAGATACCCTACAACTCTGCCCTTTCTGTCACCCATTTCCCAGCATGGCCTCTGCCATCCCTGTCCCCAGGGAGGTGCCTGATGTCCAGATTTATATTCTACCTAACTTTCATTTCTCTAAAGATATTTCTCATCTGTTAGTGGAGGTTTAAACACTACATTGGTTTTTACTATATGACCATTTGTCCTCTGTATTCAGTCATGTCAAATCATTACAGTGATAAAACTAAAACTTTGATCCCTCAAAATTTATATATATACTTAACTGTGATCAGTTTCATTGACTTCACTGGCTGATTTCAAAGTGAGGCTATCCACTTCTGATAAAGTTAACCATGTGTATGTCCAAGATGCCTTGGACTCTACAGTCTTCTTTGATTTTATTTTTTAACACTTGAACCATATTTGGATCTATTAAAATGAATACAGATTTAAGTTACACATATATTTGAAATACATACATATTTGAAAACAACTGCAAAACACTACTCTGCTGCCTCTTCACAACTCCACTAAAAACAACAGTCGCATAGCAGTAAATGGAACATCTATTCCGTAAATGCAGAAGAAAAATAGTGATTTTTCAGGTACTATGTTGAATTTGGAGGTCTAGTATTTGTATTAATTACAAATTACAAGAAGCACAGAAATGGCTAAGGATATTCACCACAAAATCTTCCAGATTAAGGTCAAACAGTAGCATTAAATCATCAATAATGGCATTTTTTTCAATTACAAAACTCTAATCTTTGTCCAGTTATACCACTTCTGAGCTCAATAACTTATCTGAACAGACAATAACTTGTGTTTGGTTGAAGTTTTTCTCCCAGATAAGCAACCATTCTTTATTTAAAGGTTTCCATAGATGTAGAAATCTATTTCATCCCTTGTTAGGTCATTTCAGTGATTAATTGCTCTTACTGTTAAAAAGATGTGCCTAAATTCTAATTGGAATTTATCTGGCTTCATCTTCCAGGCATAGGTCTTTGATAAGCCTTTTTCTGCCAGATTGAAGCCTTTAAGAATGGGCATTTTGCCCCTGTGTAAGTACTTATGATTGCAATGGAATCAATCATTTTGATCAACCAAACAACCTGTACTCTAAGTCTTCCACAGTGAGACATTTTGTTCAGTTCTTGGATATGTCTCTTTTCTGTACCTTCTACAATTTTTCGTCTTTTAAAAATATGGACATTAACATTCCATACTGGTCTCACTGTTCTGAGTAGAGGTAATATCACCCCTTTTTCTTCTACTGTCTTGTTTATGCCTTTCAGTATTCTATTCCACCAGCATTTCAGTAGGCAGTCATGGCAAATTGCAGCAATCTTCAATCCCTTTTCAGAATCATTGTTTTCCAAATTTCTCTGTTTATTCCTGTTGAGTATTTTTTTATGAATTTGACTATTTTTTTTCTGACTCACTTCTGTCTATTATTTCTTCTTATTATTATTATTATTACTATTGCTATTTATGATTCATCAGTCTTTGTTTTATCCGTAGTTAGAATTGGTTGACTCTATTAATTACTATGATGTGTCCAATACTGTTTGATTCACAACTTTTTTAGAAAAAGCATCATTTTGTTAAAGTATTTAATATTCATAATTTAAAAACAAATGACACAAATTTAAATCAGAGGATGTAGGTATCTGAAGTTGAGAATTTTTATATGCTCTTCATTTATACCCACAAAAATCAGCAGTTTTCTTTCGTTTTTTTTTTTCTATGAGTTCTTGTTGCTGTTGGGTTTGGTTTTATTCTACCTAGAATAAATAACCAAAAAGAACAAAGCAAGGAAGAAAGGAAAGGCACACAAAAACCAAACTGAGAAGCACTTTTTGTGTTGCAAAATGAAGATGTGTGTGTGATCCACTGTTTAGTACTAGTATAAAGAGAGAGCATTTTCTTCATTATTAACTGATGTGCTATCTGATGAGCAAAATGACGTAACTTTTTTTTTAACCTATTACTCCAAACTCAAATGCAACACATTACACCATTTCCTAATAATTCTTTATTCCACATAAATTCTGTATTCCACATAAATATATTTCCATGACAAAGTTTATTTGTATTTCAGATTGTAATTTGATCCTTTCAGAATAAAAATGAAGTTTATTTATTTACAATGTAGTGAATTTATTGAGTGTTTTACTGTAGAGTCTCTTCAAATATTACTCAAAAAATCATCATTCTTCTATCTCTGAAAACTTTTTGTTATTTTTTGATCACAGAAGGGCCAGTACCTTAGCAATATGTATCATAACATCACATTCCACTTTCACAAGAATGAAAATTAAGAGTATGTGTAGACATTTCCAAAACTGATTCTGGAACACAGGGTCATTTCTAAATTTAATGGAAGACCTGTAAATAAATAATATGTGGAGTTAGTGTTAGGACTACCGTTAGTGAACAAATGTCTTCACAAGGACTACCATTAGTGAACAAATGTCTTCACATTCACAGCTTCTTATTGACTTTGCTCCAAACCTACATTATTTTTTTACTTTCAAAATTCTCAGGTTCACCCAAAATCTGAAATTTGATGATTGAAGTTTCTTCTCATCTAGAGAGACAAAAACGGTTTAAAAATTTATGCCATTTTAAAGAAGTTAAACAATTGGCATACAAGACAGCTTCTAATCGATCTGTGTGCTTAATAAAGCTAAATGTTAGGAAGACTAATGTACCATACTGATGTTTTAGGAATTTCATTAACGTATCTGAAAGACTGTCATAACTCACTCACCTCTGCTGAGTTTATGAGCCATGGGTTTTCTCCAGCTCATAAAATCAACTAGCTTAATACAGTACAGTGACTGATAGCATCAGAGATGACACTTCATGAAGCAAGGTGACTCCTTTTTTTTCTCCCTTCTTTCTTTTTTTTATAAGTTTTCTAGGACAATGCAGGGATACCAAAAAGAGAACTGGGGTAAGAGTCTGACAAAATATTATTATGACTTGGTGACAAGTTAATTACAAATATCCTATCTCCGTTGCTTGCTGTAAATGTTGGACGCAAATTGGGACATAATACTAACTTCTGAAATACCGAAAAAATAATTTTAGTTTTCCACTTTTTAAAATGTAGTGTAGCTGACATGAAAAATCACCACTGTACGTAGTAATGTATCTTTCTGTCAGCTGTGTTTATGCTGAATCTACATCTAAAAATTTTGAAATGAGAAACATTTACGATTTTCCCTTACATGGAATAAAAATAAAGAGCATATCTACACATCTGCACACATTTTGCCTTTATAAGCATCAAACCAAAGAATTTTAAAACATTATTCTCACCTCATTCTAGTTATCTACAGTGCAGATATCATCTGATATAGTCACCCAAGTCTCTGTTTAGCTATGGATCAAAATAGGAACCTATAATTTGTGACTTCTGAAGAAATATTTTTCTTTCAACTTCTTCAGAAGAAACCTGAAGAGAACAGCCTAAATGTCGGTATTTAATGTTATAATTGCATAAAGTTAGACCTAGTTAACCCCCTTTCTGGTCCCCAGGGTAGAGTTTACATCTTTAGCCATCACTTATAAGGTAGAGTAAAAGATATCTCAGGTCTGATTCAAAATAGTCAACTCCCTGAACCGAAAGCAACTTACTGAAGTAAAAATCACCTTGCATTTCGGTTGGTCTTAACTGGATTCACATAGGTCAAAGTTATGTGAATAGCCTCCTTGGAATCACTCACTGACATTTTTTTTAAGTTCCACTTTAGACAATTCTTCTATGAATGTGCGCCTAATAAAAAAGTTTTCCCGGGATGGAGGAATTCTCTTTCAACCTCAAAGAGGTACCTATACACCTAAACAAATCTCTACAGTTATTTCCATTTTCTCTTTAGAAAATGGATCATATATCTTCTTTTTTAAAAAAAAACCACAACAAGCAAACAACAACCCAGTGCAGAGCAACTAATACTTCCACGTGTGTGCAATTATAAGCCTAGAAACTAGAGTGCTTGCTTAGGATGAGATACAGTCAGCTTGAAAATAGTTTAAAAAACCACATTATCCATCTTGAAAACAATACACAACAAAGCAGACTACAAGCAGCCTTTTGCATGCATTTATGAAGAACTAAGTAGTGGATACTGACTATGAAATTATAGCTGAACAAAAGAAGAAAAACAAACAAATTATGTGGATGTTCAAGTATTTGGACAGCCTGATCAGAGGCCAACTCCCTTTCTCAAGAGGTCCCTTCTAGTCTAAACAATTCTCTGATTCTGTGAACAGGTGTCACAGAATAGTAGATTAATTAATGTAGGAAGTGACCTCTGGATATCATCTAGTCTAGCCCTGCTGCTAACAATAGGGTTAACTAGACCAAGTCACTCAGGGCTATGTCTAATCAAGTTCTGAATATCTCCCATGGATGGAGGCCCCAAAACGTCTCTGAACAACCTGTCCATACACTTGAGCACACCCATAGTATTTTTTTTTTTTCATTTTTGTGTTAAAATACAATTTTCTATATTTTAATACATCCTATCACTGAATGTCACCAGGAAGCGTCTAACTGTGTCTTCCTTACTCTATCCCATTAGGTATTGATGGGACACATTGATAGGTACCCCCTGAGTCTCTCCTCTCTACCCTTCCCCACTCTTCCCCTCCCCTTCCTCAGCCATCTTCATAGCCCTTCACATAGTCCTTCACTGGACTAACTCCAGTATTTCTGTATCTTTCTTGTACTGGGAACCCAGATCTGGACACAGCATTCCAGAAGTTGCCTCACCAGGGCTGAGTAGAAAGGAAAGGGTTACATCTCCTGACTGACTAGCTATATTCTTCCTAATAAAGGCCAAGCAGTTATTGGCCTTTGCTGCAAGAGCATGTTGCTGACTCATGGTCAACTTGGTGTCCACCAGGCCCCTCAGGTACTCTTTCTGCCATGCTACTTCCCAGCCACTTGTCTCACAACGTGTAATGCTACAATGTGTAATGCTTCATGAGATTCCTGTTGGACCAGTTCTCCCATTTGTACAGGTTCTTCTTTCATCCATATAATGATCTCCTATGAAAATCTCATATCTTCCATTACTCTTTTATATTACCTGAGTGACTTTATTTTTGTTTCCAGTTATAGAGTTACCTAACAGCTCTGTAAAAATGATCACTTTCTTTAAAAGATAATGTAAGAATAGTAAGTTATTTTAGAAATGCTCTTCTATTCTAAATACATTTGGTCTTGTAGTGTGCTCTTCACCATTTGAAAAGAAGTAAGAAGCAAGCAACCTTAGATCAATATTCATTCCCAAGACTGAGGAGTTTATTTTGGTACTTTTCATATTGTTTTTATAACTACATGTTCTCAGCTTATTCTCTCAGTCTTTTCCACATTAAAGGTCTCCTGTATTTTCACTGTTTCTTCTAATCAAGGCATCTACATTTGGCAAGCCTGAATGCATACTTACAATTTCAGTTGTTAGACAAATTTAACTTTCCCTTCCTAAAAATCTATATCCAGCTTGCCAAATACGTGCTAGAAGTGCTGTGCCTTCTCTGTATACACCATATCATTTCATATAATAAAACCTTTGTTAAATCCAAGCTTTCACAATTTGCAAGAATATTTTAGTTTGTTGAGAGCTATATTTCTACAAATAAAATGTTAATATCCTGTACCAGTTGTGGACTCAGTTCATACTGCATTCTTTTCTTTGCATTGGTTTAGTTATAAATCTCAGATAAGCGCGATTCTATAATTTCCATCCAGTTTTCAAAGATACTAATTCTGAATTAGTCTGCTAATAGTGATCAATAGTCTCTGAATCTATAAAATACTTGCACATCACAGAAATGTATATTATACATAAGGAAATCAGTTTCTATTATAATAATAGAATATACAGCAGGTGAATAAGGTTTATGTTTTTATTATTTGGCAATTTTTTTGTTTGAAAAATTCCCATATATTAGAGTTTTTCCCCCGAAATATTTCTTACCCTTAATACATATAGCTTTTACTTTTTAAAAGTGTTCTCTATTAGTGTAAAATGAACTAGGTTCTTCACTCAAACTTACAGAAAATGTCATTCTCTTGGAGGAGTAATTCCATCTTCATGTAAAGACGTACCTAGTTATAACTATAAAGAAGAATGAAAACATTCATGGGATTCTATAGTCTCGAACAGAATTTGTGTTACTTTTAGTAGAGCTGAATTTGGCCCATTAAACAGTGTTATGCATTAACATTGTAAATGCATTAACATTGTAAAAACTGGTTTGTCCTGTATTTTCTGTGTCTCTCATGGATGCAAAAGAATGGGATGGGTATTAAGATTTCCCATCTGCACAAAGAGCTGCAGGTATAAAAAGTGCCTGGAATTGACAGCACTGCAAGGAGGACTTGGCAGCATCTTCAGTATAGAGGTTAGTGCTTCAAGTAACCCAATTGCTTAGGGAAAACTCAGACAAATTACCCAAGGAATGGAGAAGCCAAAGACCAGCAATTTTAAGCTATCACCTGAACTGATGCTTTTATGTAATGCAGAAAAAAATTTGAAAGCACTTTAAGCAGAGAATTTTTCAATATCTGTATAACTAAATGAGTACTAACTTATAGAAAAAGAGATAGCTAGGCAGACCTTGCATATCACTATGGTAACAGACACCCTAAAAACAGTACAATAGCAGTAGATTTACAGGCACTGAAGAATGTAAGAGTAAAAGGCAATGAAGAGTATATGAGTAATACTATTATGTACAGTGGCCACAGCAAATTCTCTATTCTGCCTGCAGACAGCATGTAGCTTCATCATGTAATTTAAGGTTTGCAGCTGCTGAATTACTACTTCTACTTCTACACCAAGGGTTTTGGAAAGATTTGGAAAATTCAGAAATTAAGGAATAATATTGATTAGAAAGTTAAGACCCATTATTATAGTATTGGATTGCATAACAGATACTTGAAATGTACTTGTAATAAAAGATAAAAGTATTTACAAAAGCATAGCAAAATTTTATACAAGTTCATGGCCAATTTGCTTGATAATGTAAAAAAAAATAAAAATCAAAGATGACAAACTGATATAGTTTCTGGCTTACATAACTGAATACAAAGACTGGAAAATATCTGCGAGGTTTTGAGCCCATAGTGTTATTTTATAATTTTGTGGGTCACACAAGAGAGTCTATGAATTTAAAAAATATATTAGTATTTTAAACAAGAATCATAATAAGAAATGTCCATAGCATGTATCAAGATCTTCCTGAAACAAGGGATATGAAGGAAAATACGGTCTTTAACCTTAGTGTAATGCAAAAGTAGAAACAGGATGGAAATGTTAGATTGTTGTGAACTGATAAAACTTATAATGCCAATATAATAATTTTATTAATGTAATATCAAAATAACAAAAAAACCAAACACTTTAAATTCTTTTCCATATTCATTTTGCTCTTCCCCTGCCTCCCTTCTTTTCAACATCCCAACAAATTTAAGCTGCAACAATCATATCTACATCTAAATTCATAACTTCAAAGTAGCTTGCACTGTGAATGGATTCTAATTTTCAAATTATTACATCCATGTTCTAAAATTACTTTCTCATATACTTGCATACATAGACACACACATATATATGCACAAAATTTCCCAGATCTGCAATAAAAAACAGGAAAAGGAAAGCTGAGTGAGGTTTTGAAACAATCTTCTACTGGGAGCCATGAGAATTGTTCATCTCTTCAGAGTTTAAAATTAGCGCTTGCATCTTTATATACAGGTTTAAATGAAATGGCGTTAATAACATGAGGCCTTCTCTTCTATTACAAATTAAAAATTCATATTGTTTTACTTTGCTGTCTGGAAAATACATAATTATGATACAGTTTTCAGTATTCTTCCACCAAAACAACACTTAACTAAGCAGATGGTATTGTATTGCAAAATAATGTACGGGTGAAAATGAAATTTGAAAATGAATTTTCGTGTCTGCACGAAAAACTGCACTGAGTTACATCTTCTAATACAGGGTTGACAAACAGCTAAGCTTAAAAGACAGTGGGAGTTTTTAATGTATACTGCCTAGGCACTTTCTATGTTGCATGAGATGACATGTCCAAATCAAGGGTTTAGGGTGAACTTAATCTCACCTAATTTTAGTTTTATATAACAGAAATGTTTACATTCTATTACAGGTAGTTAACCTGGTCATTGAACGAGTCAATAAAAATCACTCAGAAACCCTGAGTGACTCCTCCCACTGTAAAGAAGACATCTAAAGTATGTCAGGGGCTCATTCTTGCTACACTGATCATTCACCTGGAACGAGTATAAAGGAAACCTACACTATCCCTCAAATGTGTGTGCCTACAGTAAAGATACCTGTGAATGTGACAAACCTCAAGTGACTGCTGCTAAATTTGATGTTTTCAACACAAAACGAAAGGTGGTATTCTCTCTATCTTGCTAAATGTTTGTTTGGGGTTTTTTGTTTCATGTTATGGTTTGTTTGGGGTTAGGTTTTTTTGTGAGCTTGTATTAACTAATGACCTATTCTAGGATAACTGACTTTCCTGAGCCATCTCTTTGTTAGTTTTTGACCTTTGATATTTTTTGTATTTCTACATTTTTACATAAGTGGGACTGCAGACACTGTGTACCAAATATAAGTCCCCTGCCAATAAACTTGTTACATACTCTTCTGAGTCTCTTTAAAGTTTGTTATGAACTGGCAAGAGTGCCCTAAAAACAGATTAAAATGTTGGAGAAATAAAGGGTTGGGCCAAACAGCATGTAGTATTCAAGTGAAGCAACACTTGAAACAAAAATCCTTGTTTTGCAGAATAGAAGACCCTTCAAAAAGGCTACTTGCTCTGTGTATTTTATGCTTTTTGAGTGAAATATAAAGGTTTCCTGTACACAAATGCGATGAAGCTCTGAGGAACAAAACACACTTGCTGTTTTGCCATTAAGCCTGGGAAAAATAAGCTCTTGGAGCCTCTAAAGGCGGTCACTAGAGGGAGCCATGTTCACATGCAGTTTGTAACATGCCCTTGCAAAGCTTTCTAAAATAACATAACTGATGAACGAAAGAGTTTTGTTTTTTTTTTTTCACTTTATTTATCATTTGCTGCAGAATCCTTACACAGGAAGAGAATGCTATACGGGAAACACCAGACTCTTTGCTAACTGAATTTGCTATTCAAGTGAAGGATCCCAGTAATAACAACAGTAAAGGTGCTGCTGCAACATAAGGTTTGCTCCGTTTTGTTCTTTTTATGTACAAGATCCACCAAGGGATTTAAGCACTTAAAATTAATGTCCTGCTTATTTTAGTGGGCAGATCCAAAATCACAAGGAGGGGAAAGACCTGCTGTACTGTTGCTTATCCCTATCAGTAACTTGGCAGTTGCTTTCTTGTTCAGCTTCAAAGGTTCTGAGTACTTACATATTAAGAATTGCCCAAATCTGACTGTTATAGGGATTACGTCCTCAGTAATCAGTGACTGGTGTTTTTCTGACAATATAACTAGAGGACCTGTAGGTGTTCTTACAGCTGAAATATTTCAAACACAGAGAGACTGACTTAGTGAAATGCAGTTGCAGCCATTTTCTTTGAAAACACAGCTGGAGCCTTTTCATGGGGATAATGGAGGTGAATTCTTCACACTGAGAAGAGCCTTCAAAATAGGGGTTTGAGATCTCATACAATGCATAAAGAAGGGGGAAGGGAGCACAATAGATATAGTACATATAATAACAAACACTGTTCTTGCATAAACACATCTTCATTTTGACAGAGAAGTAAGCCACTGTTCCTAAGCTATTACTGTATGAAAGGATAAGCCCACTACCAAGAACTCCCACCATGCCACTATACTGTGAGGCATACTCTACGAATTACAGCTTTCAGATTTTATAAACAGACTGAGATTTGGATTAGATGCTGAGCTGCTCTTCAACACTAAGAATAAGGAAATTTTAGGTAGAAAATTTGATGCAATTTTAAGATCGAGTGATGCTTGTCAGTAATATATATGTGTGTGGAAAGTGCAATGGAATTCAGGAGTTAGCAGAATAACTGACTTAGAAGCAAAAGTTTTCAGAATCACAACTTTGTTCCTAGGGAATTAAATTTTAACCAGGTACACATATACACACAGAGGTATATTTACCTCTATGTATCTGTGGGGACTATTTCATATTTATTTTTCTGTTCAGATCTGTGGAGATCATGTTAAAGCAGTATGAGAATAATTAAAACAAAACAAAAGCTGACAAACAAATCCAAATAAGCAACAAGAAAAAAAAAGAAAAAAGCCAACCAATAAAAGCAATGGAAATTATAGTGTCAGTAAAAAGGATTAGTCTCATGCGAATAAATAATGCTAAGTTTTAGAAAGAGAGTTTGTAGCCTAGTACATAAGTTAATAAAAAAATAAATAAATTAAATCTATATATATGTAAACTATATATCACAATTTATTTCTACTTTTCTTCTAGTGTTTTTCTTCTTAAAAAAATC
>VWZK01010309.1:0-25213 GCA_013396935.1 Baryphthengus martii | reverse complement strand
CTGTAAAAGTCAAATTATGTAACTTCACCAAATAAACCTCAGGTTTTACCAAAAGGATCAACCTACTCTATTTTTTTTAGATTCTGGAGAACAATTTTCCTTTTGTACTTATGGTTTGTTTTTAACAGTTATGTTGTTTTTGACTGTATCTTATTTAAAGTGTCATGGTAGTATTTCTATGTCATAAACATGAACCTATTTGCAGTTCAACAATAACTCGTACAAATTTTGAGTGCTTTTCTTATGCTGTTCCTCTTCTGGGAGAAAGCCTACAAATCTAGACGAGTCACTTTCTGAAGCTTTTCCCTACAAGTGAGGGAATAAGAAATACATTTCTTTTGTAATGAAAAATGGGTCTTATGTATTCAATATGGATGTAAGCATTGAGGCTTCAAGGAGGGTGGAAAATTTCCTGTGGATCATGATGCCATTGTAGGAGTGGACATGATATCCCTATCTCAGAGCACACACACGAAGTGACTAGCTCCAAAAGAAACTACCAAGTTAATGAATTTCTGCATATGCTTTTTTTTTTTTTTTTTTAATTTAATATGAGCTGCAATTGATGAAAATTTTCTCAAATTAGAATAGAACCTCTTGCAGGAAATAATCTGTCTGCCTATTTTCCAGACTCCTTAACATTGGAGATACATTCTTACTGGGAACCTTCAGTAACCTTGAATAAAAGTTATTTGTCCACTCTCTAATAGAGTTGTGCATTAAACGTTCATTTTATTAAAGCTACTGCTGTCATTTGAAAGTACAACAATCTTCCTATCTGTGATGCAAACGTAAGGCATATGACTAATAAGAACATAATTTCTTTAGACTAGACTGGACTGGAATGTTTTGATTATAGACACATTTTATCTTAGATTCATGTATCATATCTGCAGTATCTTTCCATTTTGAATTCTGATACTGAAGCAGATGGCAGAGATGTATCTAAAATAATGGTACTTGACATATAATTTCTATAAATAGCTACACAGCTACAAGGTGTTATTTGCAATTTTTCTCTCTTGGGAAGAAACAAGAAATTCTCTGCCACTTCGTCATAATTGTTCTTGAAATTCATCACAAATGGATAATTTTTTGAAATTTTTTCCTTAAGGTAAAAAGGCAGATATGAAGGCAGATGTTCTTTTGCATGTTTACTGGATTCCCAAATGTCTTCACAGCCTAGTCATAGAATCAGTCCCTGAGGCATATTGTGCACACATATATAGCAATATACTGATAGAAAAAAATGATGAAAGACGTATTTTTTTCAGTTTAGTAACACAGTTATCAAATTTTCCTGTCATCACACAGGAGACTACTGGAAAATATAAATTGTTTTTCTACCCAAGAAAGACTATATATACGATAAAATATATCATATATCTGACTTAGAGTGAGTTTGTATGTTAAAAAAAATTCTCTTCAGCTTATTGATGCAATGATTTAGATACTGAAATGTCAGCTATAGAGGAGAGGAAGCTGTATAGTGTACCAAAAATAAGTTTTGATTTTATGCCACTGGTGGGTGCTCTTTGGGAGTAGGGTTAGCTGTTGACTCAGACAGAAGAAAAATGAGAAACAATTTTAGACATCCTAGTAAAGCTTATGGTAATATAAAATAAAAACCAATGCTTGAGAATCTTAAGCCAATTTCCATATGTTGTTTTCTGTTCCAGTATTGATATTGTCATGTTTTTATTTGGGGTTAATGCAAACAAAAAAGCTCAGAAAGACAAGTGCGACCAATATAAAAAGTCTTGCTGAAAGCAAGAACAGACTGTGCGATTTAAATGTTGTTTTAAACTTTTGACAGTTTGAAATTTGCTTTATATCCCATTTGTTCCTTATTCGTTTAGTTATAGCAAACAGGTAATGTTTCCTGCGCTGTGAAAAATGCTGTTGTTGCCAGCTTTGTCATCTAAGCTTCATTTTTACAGTCCTGGTAACATCAGTTTGTCAACATAAAAACTAAAATATTCTGAACTCAATCAAGCTTTCTCAGGCTTGTCTCCAGAGGTGGGATAGCCTTATCTATTCAATACTAAGGATGTTTGTAGCTTCTGCTAAGCACTCTCCAATGATTTCTTACAAAATTTTTAACAGGCTGCAGTATATCTGTCTGATCATACACATACCGTATTGTCCTTTGTTTTAAGGGCCTGCTAATATTGCTACCCTCTCAGACGATTCTATACAGACTAATAACCATAGTGTAATGGAAACCGCCAGACATTTGGTATCAAGCTTTATTTCAGTATAGTTAATGCTGGATTTTTTAGATCTAGGCAAGTTAGGAAGTAGACCGCATCTAGCAATATAGCGACAAGTGCATCATGCAAGTAAAGTTTCAGATTGAGAAAGTTAGACAAATTTACTGTAACAGAGAAATATGGTGTAGAACAAGACTCAAATTAGAACAACATCACTATATTGCACAGCTTTGAAAAATATAATTCAACATTTTATGTGATTGTAGATTTACATTGGGAAGGTTGTTTGCATTAGGAAATACTGGTTTGATTGTTGGGTGAGTATTGAATTATTTCAATTAAGTGGAACAGTTCTGATTGTTTTACAAATAATAATAAAAAAAAAAACAAACAAAAAAACAACACCCAAAAAAAAACAACCCCAAAACTACTTTTAAACACAGATTCCATTTACGATATACTTTTTTTTTTTAGTTTTGCAGATTATGTGCTTTCCTTTAGCATTTTAAATCAATGCACAGAGACATTTGAGGTTAAACTCAATGCAATAACCATTCCATTTTATGCTTTTTAAAGTAAGTGATAAGCTTCTGCCAATACCAAGGATGTATTTTTTTGTGATTGTATTGGTGACACTCTCATAGGCACTTAAAATAGAACTCTTTATCATCTATGTTGTTTTTTTTTTCCCAGCAAAATCATACTGTCACATTCTGATATATCACTTTTGGAATCAAAAAGGAAAGGAAAACTAACATTCTACCTTTAGCACTGTCTTTTCCTACTAATTTAATTTTATAATAGAGCCCTCTGCATGGAACAGGGATTTTTATTTTCAGTTGAGGTTATAATTTTTTACACAGATGACACAGCAATAGAAGAGTTGCCCTGCTGGAATAGAGCTACAACTACTTTTAGCTGATACAATATCTCTGGTGATAGCCTGTACTCTATCTATTAAGGAAAATGAAAGTGTCCATAGTAAGGAAGACATAGAGAAATGTGTATTTTTGACATTAGTCTTTTTGTGAGGTTAAAACCTTGGATGAAAATTTATGCTCAAGTTAATATAACTACAGAACTTTGTTAGTGGACAAAAATAAATGATGATTAATAGAATACTACATTTGAGCATTGTCCATGAGAATGGCAATACTCAGTTCACCCTCTGTCAGGAATGAACTGCAAGCATACAGCAAATTACTGCTTTTGATGAATATGGTTTTATTTGACAACAATGAACAGCAACTCTGTAAGTAGTCATTCCTTGGAAGGGATTAAATTAGTTATGGAGAGAAAAGTTGTTTTATTTACATAGAGAAAAATGTACAATATTCTTTGTTCCCAACTACTGAATTAGTTTCTTCTTTTTTTTTTTCCCAGACGTTGTCAAATGCTAAAATGCATAAACAGTATAAGTAAAGACTCTGTCTTCCTTCCCGCTCACTGAGTAAAGCAAGAAGCACTTTATTCTTCGTTGGGTATTAAATCATCAGAGTAGAATTTATTTTCCCCTTCATTTTTCTACTTAAACACGCAAGCACAGCGATATAAGATTGATGCAGATGTTAGCTTAGAGGCACTGTGTAGAGATAAAACTGTTCTGTGCAATGAAAACTATAAACACTGACATAAGATCTTGAACATGCTGATCCCACACTCAACTCCAAGGAATCAAATGTACACACCCATCAAACATCTTATGACTCGAACTGCTGTTCAAGCAATTCCATGGAAATAGTTGGAAGAGGTTATGCTTAGATCAACAGATTCAAAGTTCTGATATTGATGAGGGGAGAAAATATTTTAAGTAAACTAGACCAAGGAGTAAAGAAAGCTTAAAAAACCCCAAAACAACAAACAAACACAAAACCAAAATGAAATCTGAATTTATTTCTTGAATATGCTCAGAAAAAAAACACAACAATCAGCCTGGAGAAGAGAAGGCTCCGGGGAGACCTTATTCTGACTTTCCAGTACCTGGAGGGGGGCTATATGAAGGCAGAGGAAGGGGCTTATATGGATAGGACGAGGAGCAATGGCTTCAAGCTAGGAAAGGATAGATTTAGGTTGGATATTAGAAAAAAGTTCTTTAACACAAGGGTGATAGATCACTGGAATGGGCTGCCCAGGGAGGTGGTGGAGGCCTCATCCCTGGAGTCATTCAAGGTCAGGCTTGATGATGCTCTGAGCAACCTGACCTAGGTAGAGATGACCCTACTTATGTAGGGAGGTTGGACTGGATGACCTCTGGAGGTCCCTTCCAGCCTGAAACATTCTATGATTCTATGATTCTATGATTCTATGATAACAACAACAAAACCAACCAACCAAACAAATAGAAAAAAACAAAACCACCCAAACAATATCCCTTTCATTTGTGATAGAATTGTTAAATACAGAATAGAAAGGGCCCTTAAAATATCATCTTGTCCATCTCTTGCTGAAGGCAGAATCAAGTAGATTTATTTAATTTTTCCTTGCAGATATTGTCTACCTTTTCTTAAAATGTTTCTATTACTACCCTTGTAACTTCCAAAATGGTGAAAACATATTTTAGTGATCTAATCATGTTTAAAAGTTGTGGGGTTTTTGTTTGTTTGTTTTTCTTCTCAACTTCTATCGACAGTAGCAGTTCTGTGCCTTGGTTCAGTTATTTATTTTTCTGTTCTGTGTGAAAGAGAAAGCTTATCCCTTTGTGGCAATCTTTTTCTCATAAACTTTTTTTTTGTCCTGTCTATACCTTGGTTTTCTTTATTCTAGACAAACCCATATATTCTAAGTTTTATTTTCCTGCAAATACAGACAAATACAATAAAGCATGGGCCTCATAGTGTCGCATTGAACTCCCTAGCCTTTACCTGTAGTGAAAGCTATTTCAGAGAGATCAGTCCCTCTCTTTCACTGAATGCTGACCCACTAGCACATCTTGCCATCACAGTCACTGCATAAAAGGAGTAAGGATGATTTCCTCTTCACTGTATAAATGCTGTCTAACAAAACATATTCCATAATACTAATCTTTTCATCTTATTAAGTCAAAATGTTATGTGATGTAGAATCTGATCCATGTTGCTCAATTATGTGAGAACCTACAAAATAGCACTATAAGTACTTTTTTTTTTCATAAAGTTGGGTTTACTACAGTCAGAAAAATGAGTTGTTCCTGGAGTTAAGTATTAATAAAATCTAAGAAGAGTTCAATACACAGATCAATTATTCATCTTGTCCACGTATGTGCAACCACAAA
This sequence comes from Baryphthengus martii, assembly GCA_013396935.1. Taxonomy (NCBI): domain Eukaryota; kingdom Metazoa; phylum Chordata; class Aves; order Coraciiformes; family Momotidae; genus Baryphthengus; species Baryphthengus martii. Next base: position 19,750 of record VWZK01010309.1, on the reverse strand, counting down.
CTCTGCCTCTTCATTCATTTCCCTGGCTTGAATGACTCAAAAACATACGTTGGTTTATGCATTAAAGCAGTAGTGAACATTTGGATTTTGTGCATCAGTATTAAGATCAGTCATCACAACACTTTTATTTTTACTTTTAGACTTAAAGAAATTACAGAACTTTCAGATTTAAAGATAAGATTCCTGAACAATACATGGTATGGACTGTGTTGAAAGATAATCTCCACTATAAAAACCTTAGAGATCTTTCTTTTTCAGAACATCTCAGATGAGAGTGAGGAACATTTGTATGGGCAAGAACACTGAGGACATCGAAGAGAAAACAATAAGAAATTCTTATGGGGAAGACTTGGTAAAACAAATTGAAAATTTGTATCTGAGCTCTCAGCTGGTATCTTACCTGCCTTCCATGAATTGAGAAACTCACCCATGAATAGGATCACCCAGCTCAGTTAGGATTCTATTACATAATTTGTGTTTCATATAAAAGCAGGAACCTATCTGTGGAGCAAGAACAGAATTATCATAGAAGTAAGCTGCTACAAATATAGGACAAGCTACAAATAGAGCTATAAATGTAGAGAATGATTAAGCTGATTATCCATCTTTATTGGCTGAATAAGTGTTATCTACGTTACTTCCAGGGAGTTTCCTCTATACCCATGTTGCAGGAGATCTGCAGTGACTACATGGATTTTACTGCAAAGAGCATGTGAGAATTTTGTCTTCATTAGTATAGGAGCATTAAATATTCTTCTCCTGTGACCCAGCTTGAGATGTGTCAAAGTATTAAGGAGCCTGTACTAACATACTGAATGATGCCAATGGATGGCCCTGACTTTGGAGCATGGCACTGATGTTCAGTTGTTATAATGCAATTTCCAAGCTTTGTATCATGGCCCTGAGCACACCCTCTCCCCACCCCAGGGGTTTGCTGGGCACATCAGCCCAGCATTGATGTGGTGCAGTTAGGTCGTCTGGGATCGGACTACTGAGAAAGAGCAGGATGAGAAGGGTCTTTCTACTCAGGAATTCAAGCACTCCTACCTAGTCTCTTCCCGAGCTGTACCTTAGCATGCTAAAAAAGGTCGCCCATCTTGTTGATGTCAGCCTTGACTTCCCAGCTTGAATTTGGACCTGCTTGGTCACTGTAGACTTGCCTGATCATCATTAAGTTCCTGACTGGTACCTGTCATTGTCCCTGTCCTGGACCTGTTTCCTGGTTGGGTATGATGGGGACTGTGCCCCTCAGTGAGTTGTTGCCCTGACAGCCTCCCTTTGCCTTGGCTTCTGGCCCTCTGCCCTGTCCAACCTCACTGGCCCTGACATAAGATTTGGGAATTAACATGTGTCAGATACCATTAACAGCATGGCATGTGTGTTAGAAAACCTTAATCTGGAGTCTAAGGAATGTAATAATTTGGATGAGGCCAATCACCACCTGATCACGTTGTCAGGGCACAGAGACTTGGTTCAGAAGAGAGATTTAATTACTGTGAGTTGTCACAGGGACCTTCCAGGGGACATGGAGCCGGGACAAGGAGAATGAACTGGGAAGGAGACGTGGCAGAGGGCACGTGGTGCTGGATTGGGAGGTAGTGATATCAGCTTGCCCATGATGAATTCAGGAGGCCAGGTGGGCTTGCTGGGGTTGGGCAACGAGTCAGCTCTGAGTGGAGGAGGCACTCAGAGGCCAGTACCAGGCTAGTCCCTAAGGAGCTTTTAGAGGGGCAAGGTTCTAAACAGCTGTGAGTCAGGCTCCATGATGCTCCCTGCTCAGGGCTGGACATGGCAGCAGCTGACTGTCAGGGCACAGTCTCATGCGGAGATGCCCTGGGGTGAGAGGAGTGAGGAGGAGGAGGGGATCTGATAGAACAGGAAGGGCAGAGCCTAGCAGCCAGGACCCATCTCATCAATGTAGCCAGCAGCAGGGCAGTCAGTGGGGCACTGGGACAGCCCCAGGCATTAGGCATCTCCCTGAGCACAGAGATAGGCTGAGGCTGTGCTGAGACCTGGATCTGCAGGTGGGCCTGACTCAGTTAAACCCATGGCTGGGTAGGGCAGGACTGTGGAGAGTTGAAGACTAGCTCTGCTGTGGCATCACTGGAACTGGGACTGACTGCCCCAAAGGGCTGAAATGGGGTTCTGGTCTGTGGGTAGGGTGAAGGGAGCCCCAGGACCCTGTCACATATATATAACATGTACACTGCTATTAATTTGTGTAATATATGCTAGGTTGTTCTCTATAAGAGACTTTAATTCTTTCCCCATTTTATTTTTTTTTCTTGCTAGAGAGCTCAAATTTCACAGTAACTTAGAATTTGGATTTCTAAGTTGTGCGTTTGTGGCAGTGATGCATTGTTTACCTTTTTTTGAGCTGTAGTCCTGAGCATCCAGTCTCAAAAAATGTTTCTTTGCACTAGTACACATTGCAAAATGCTGAGCCCCTGTTGGAAAAAGAATGAGCAGAAATTCATCAGGAAGTAAGTGGACACTGTGGTAAGAAGAATGTCATCGTAACAGAGAAAAATAGGAACAGACAACTGACACTGCAGATTAATTCATAACATGGTAGAATCAATCATTGAGAAGTGAAAAGAACTTTAGACGAGGCAGATATCAACACCAGCAGATTAACACTTCTCTTGGTTGTTGATGAGTATCTTTCATAAAATTACACGAGGGCTAGTGCTAAAAAAAAAAGCTTACCTTACTCAGTCTCTCAGCTTTATATATTCAGTTCTCACTTCCATTTTATAGGCATGTATGACTTCATTATATTCTGTATTCGAATATATTTTCCATTTCTTTTCTTATTGATATGCAGTTTATTAAAATTTTCTAGGAAATGTGTTCATTTTTGGTACCTTATTTTCTTCCAATACACCTGTGTTTCTGCTGGAAAAATGAACAGCAAGTTTCTGGTCCAGCACAGTTTCTTACTTCAGCAAATAATTTGCAATTAAGTCATCTGTACAGATAGAATAAGCTCATACTCCTAGTTAAAAAGATGGCTGAACCTCTCTCTAATTTGCAGATCATTTATCATTTGCTCTTTTATTTTCAGAATTTTTACAAGTAAAGAATTTTCCTGCTTCACAAAAATTGTATAATTGTATTAGATATGCTCAAGATCACACACTCTTGGAGAATTAATATAAGGAGAGCAACTACAGACACTAATTATTTTCCCTTTAAAAATTCTCTTTTTCCCTTTTCTCTCTTCCAGGGCAAAATGTTGAGGCTTTAAAAACTCACTTTATGACTGTAATAAAAAAAAAAAAAAATAGGAACCAGGAACAACAGAAATAGAAACACTCCTCTGATATTTAAAGACATTCAGAAGATTGTATGTGTGAGAGAGACATTTTTCAATGAAATACAAATTTCAGTATCTTAAATTTTTTCAGTCTGACTTCCTTTTTGCTTTACTCAGTCAAGAATATTAATGAACCTCATGCTTTACTGTATTGATTTTTGTGATTTTCTACAAGGACATTATCTTTTTGTTTGTTCATTTGTTTGTTTTCATTACTTTCTGTAATAACCATATATAACCGAGAATTTTTTTTCACTGCAGTGTTCTGGTTTTATGAAATCACCATATCAAAGCCAGAAAGAAAGAAGTTAAAATATTTTTGAGTAAGATTGAAAGAGCAGGTATTGCTTGTATATTGCTAGGAGGAGAGGGGTAAGTAATGAAAATTCTAAAGAGTGCAGGGGATTTTAGAGAAGATTGGCATTTCTTGATTAAGACTGCTGCCATCATAAAGACATGTTGTACAGGTTTTAGTTTTATTTTTTCTTCATATGATCTTTTAACTTATTTTATAATTTTGAGAGCAATTGGAACAGATAGCTTTTTAAGGCATACCTACTTGTTATAATAAGTGAGTTGTAAAAATATATGAGAGAACTCTCTGGATGAGGACTAACCACAGTTACATAACACTATTCAGTATAATTTTCTTGTGCTATATCAACAACAAATTATATTGTGCTGGTCAAATTTGTCCTTATTACTTGTTTGATGCACAGCGTGAATGAGGCGTGACATAATGGAATTCTGTTGGGACAGCCTATTTCTTATATTATTAATATGTACTGCTGAGATAACAAAGGGAGTGAAGAAGGAAGACAGAACTGTTTGGTTTTATTTGAATATGAAAAGATATTCCTCTCATCACCTCTATTTGTTTATTGCCATGTTGAAAACTTCAGGGAAATCCCAACTGTCTTGAAATAACTCCTGGTTGTAGTATATCCACTTCAGACAGGACTGAAATGGCTAATGTTTCATTCATCATTATTATGCAATCCTTCAAACCCGAACTACTCAGTTCTGCAATTTCAGTATTTACTTTTGAGTGATATCTCAATGTTATCATCAGTACAGGTAGTTTGCATAACAATATTGCTGCTACTTGTTCTCACTACTTCTGTTTTGACTTATTTTCCTTTGTCTCTGTCTGCTATTAAGTTCTTCAATTATTTCTTGGAGGTATTATTTCAACAGTTCTTGTGCAATATGTGAAATCTCTCACCTGCTTGACATCTGTGTCTGTAGTGTTCATTTGGTGCATTTACACAGACCAGGAAAGTAACTGTTTGAAACTATATTTCTTTTGCTATTGTGCATACTTTGGGAAATGATGCAATGGTGATTTTAGTAGCAGTTCATGAACATTATTCTAAGTTTGCTAAAGTGGCCCAAAACTTATATGTTGAACATGAAAGATACAACATTTGACTATATATTTCTTCTTAATATATAGAGCCTAGAGCTATAATTAAAATGTCAGTGATTTTCACTTTTTAACTGGTTTTCTCATTAACCTAATGCAAATGCAATGGGACTATTCCACAAATTACAGCAATATTATGCGCGTACTTCAAATACTCCAAATTGTCTTCCCTTTCCACACTTTTAACGTCTTTTCCTGCATTCACTATATAGCCATTATCTCTAGTTCTGTCACTTTACAGTAGCAGTCTGAAGGATTGTCATGAATTCCGTGAATTTTCCTGTGCCTTCATGAGATTAGTTTTATCCATGCTTCTATTCACACTGTGGCTACATCTGAAATTTTAAAGTCTCTGATTTTGTTTGAAGAGATGTGAATGCTCCTTTCTCTTAAATTCATGCAGACCCTTTCCACCAAAGAACTAACAATGGCACGTTTATTTTACGCATTTAATTTACAGTGGCCGGTCTGAGGTTTCTTCTTGCCTGCAGAAAAGCCACCTACTCATTCATCAGGATACCATTTTTCTTAATATATTTCAGCGTCCAGTGGTATTGCTTCAGAAGCCCGCTGGTCATTATAAACAAAAGTACTGTCCAAACTGTTCCAAGATGGCTTTACATTTCACAGGGTACATAACCTGTAAAATCTTGATCCTGAAATCTGAAGTACACTCTGGGCTTCTTTCCATAAAACTAATCTCTTGAATGGCACACTGAAGCATTTTGAGCTATTACATTAACATACTGTAATTATATTCTAACAATCAGCGTTAAAAAAAAATAATTAAAAAAGCTTTTGAAAAGGTTCCAGAGAAGTTAACGTGTTAACTTAATGGCATAACATGATGATAATAGGGATGAAGATTAAAAATAATGGAATTCTTTTTTTGATTACTCATTGCAAATTCTTTCACTTTAATGTCTTACTTGTGAGTTCAAATGATTTTACTTTCCTGCAACTGTATTTGTTTAACTGCCTCACCATGCAGGTCACCTACAGAAGAATCGAAGACTTCTACTTGTTTTAAGTAAATAATCAGGTACCAATAGCCCTTTATCTCACTGAGTAACCCTAGAATTTTCCAGGTTTACTAAACTCATGTGTATAAATCTCCACTTCACTAGACTCTCACAGAATTAAGAAAATATGGGAGAAATGTAGTTGATAAAAATGTGAAAGACGGAAATGTTTCTCACTTAGGGAAGAAAAAATGTAAACAGGATTTACTTAATAAAACTAGGCATTTTTCTAAATTACAAACAAATGCAGGCAGTTCTTCAGATATACCATATTCATGTTGCATTTTACTTTTCCCATTTTTAATAGCAGCCTATCAAGTCTGTGTAGATTATTACCTTCTTTGGCATAGCCTCCAAGCCCACTGTTGGTTCAGTCAGTCCCTCTCAAACTCTCATAATTATATTCAAAAAAACCCTTTATTCTGATAGAGGGCAAACGTTTCAAAAAGCAGCTCAGTGAAGTAGTGTGTAGGTTTTATGATAGTGCAGTATCCTTCAGCTCTACATGTTCAGCCCAGTTAACTGTTGCAGGAGAAAGGCAAAATAACTCAGTTTTCTTCCATTTTATTTTTTCTATCCCATTCTGCTGTACAGACAGTTCCACACAAAGGAGTTATTGTCAGACAAACAGTGACTTTATACCTGCCTAGTTTTATTAGTGTTTGCTTTTCATCTCAAAACTAAGCTCTTCAGAGTATGCATGAAATTAAGTCTCCTTGGAAGTCAGAGAGGAAGCTCCCACTGACTTTACTGAAGTTATGATTTCACTGAAGAATTAAAGATAGCATTTACTAGAAAACCTATAGCAGACTTTAGCCCTAAACTTCTCCTTTGCTTGTGTTAGTACCCCAGAAAATCAGTGTGACTGCCACAGGTGGAGCAAGAAAGGAGTGTATATAGTCTTTTCAGTAGTAGTAGTTGATGATCTCACCTCAGCCGCAACAGGAACAGCACACCTGTCTCTTTGGAGCTCACCCCTTCTACTTCCTACATATTTTTCAGTAGCAGAAGAAACAGACCTCTGCCCCAGTTCTCATCTTTCCAGTGGGAAAAAAGCACAAACAAGGCCATTCATTTGGCCTAAATGAACATTCAGGGACACAGATCTTTTTGGAGACTGATCAAAGCAAGGCAAAGAACAGACAACACCTATTCTCACTGCAGATCTTTCATGGAGTTTGATTTGATTTTTTTTTGCCACCAAGGTAGGTGAAGGCAAGCTGTTTTATCACTACCAGGCTTTTTCCATGTATGTTTTATAAAATGTGATGTCTTGTTGAAATGTATTTGCAATTTGTTTTCAAAATTAGACTTTGGCTTTCCTCTCATTTCTTTCTTTGGATTTAAAAATATTTTTAAATGAAACTGTAATTTTATTTTTGTACAATGTCTGTGCATCAGACATTGTAAATACTAGTCCTACTGTCATTAAAAAGAAAGTTTTATTACTTTACAGATGTGCTTTTTCCCACAATTGGAATGACACTGATCAGAATTTTATTTAGAAGAGTTTGTCTCAGTTACAGGACTTGTTTGCCACTGTCTGTATTTTAAATGATTCCTTAATCTCTAAGAATGACTGAGTTGAACCCCACACGTAAGCACATTTAAATGTCATAACCTATTCATTAGTGGGAGGAATATAAAGAGAAAAAAGAATCCAAATAAAGCCTAAGTGAAGATTGATTTTGTATGCACTTACATGTATCTTAGAGTTACAATGTCACAGTTAAGAATAATTACTGAGAAGTAAAGAAAAGGACAGAGAGCTGAACTGAACTCTGTAAAGTTCAAATGTGCAAACCCTCAGCTCTAGAATAAAATGACATTCTCTGACTTGGGTGGATATTTGCATAATGTGGGAAAGCTTGTTTCTTATCTTACATAGTTGTGCTTCCTCTGGAATGATCAATTCTCAAGGAGCATTTCAAAGTATATGCAAAGAAAGGGCTGCTCTTGAACCTCTGTAACCCCATATCCACTTGGAACACACATCAGGAGATAGTTAAACCTCTAATTCACCTATAACACTACACACCTATGATTGACTTCTTCAATAGCTACCACAGACAAATAATTAAACAAGTTCAGGAGAAACAGAAATCATCAGAGAAACCATCTTAATGTTTGAGGGTAAATCATGTTATAATACAAGGTCATAATGCATAATTATGAGTTGATAATGTTATGTTTGTTGGAGGAACTTCTATTTCATACAGCACAGGTATGCATCTGTCAAACAAAACTACTTTAACGGTGTCTATGTTTGTGTTTCTAGTACAACATATTGCTGTCTATCTGTCCTTGTGGATTCTGCAAAGAATCAAGAAGATTAAGCTGAAGATATGATCAATAATTGCAGGTATCTCAGAGACCTGAAAGAATCCTATTACTTATATCTTTATTTCTCACATTCTATGCTAGCAATGTGCATTGTGGGTTTGAAGAGTGCCTTCTAATGAAGAAACTGTTTTTATTAACATCAAAGATGAATCCCTGAAAGATTTTTGGAAGTTAATACAGCTGCAAAATAACATTAAGAAAAGCTTTGTTTGGCTTTTGTGTTTGTTTTGGTTTGGTTTTGTTTTTTTTTCTTTTACTCCTCCACCTTTTCAAATAACAAACTGAATATTCAAAGAGTCTAATTTTCCAGAAGGTGAGTAATCCGATTTCACTCATTCTTGTGTAATTACCACATTAAGAAAACCTTAGTCTTGGGACAAGAGGCTCTTAAGCATTAAGTGACTTTCCAGTATTCTGCTCCATGATGTCTAAGTAATTGTAGTCTTAAGGCTTCCATACTTCTCTAATGCAATTTCCCAGTAGTAAACTTGGGATAATATTTCAGTACAGAAACATTATGAGAATAAATCCATCAGAAAGAAAAGTTATTCTCATACTTCACTAATGAGAAGAATATAGCATAGGTGCAGGTGTGTCAGAGCTATGAATAATTCTACTGGAGGTAAGATAAAGAACACAAAGTTAGGTACTAAATATTACAAGATGTTTGTATAATGATGCTTGAAAACACATCCTCATGCGAATACACTTATTTATGCTATGATTCAAGACTATCAAATAGCATGCAACCATTGAACATCCACTTGTATCACTTTACACTGTGACTGTTATTAAATAAAACCAAAAGCTTTAAAAAATATCTGTTGCACTTTTCCAAGTCTTACTATTCCTATAGTAAAAAGAAAATAAAATATTATTAAGTTTTATTTTGTTCCCTGAGCATTTTCAGCTGCTGAATTTGGCAAAAAATATGTAACTTTGAAGCCACCTATGAAATGTAATAGACAAGAAACAGCATAGACTGTTTTTTTTTTTTTCCCCTGTCTTTGTAAAATTGTCCTTGGCAAGATGAAATAAGTGAAATGAATCATGTGCTGTCACCATTATTGAGCAAGTTCTGATGGCTTTAGCTTGAGGTTAAGGTTAGAAAATCTCTCTGAATACTATGGCTTGCTTTTTCTTTCCATCTCACAGGCTGAAATATACTCTTAAAAATCTGTTTCTCCTTCCCTCCAAATCGATGCAATCAGATTTTGTTGAAGAACTGAAAAATTATTTTCTTCAACTTCTGTGTGTTTCTCTGAAAATAAAAACCCTTGACATTTTCTTGAGCTCTTGAGGTAAAAGTCCATATTATTTATCTAGGGGTTCTGTCTTCACATCTGAAAGCAGACTGTGCCTGATCTTCTCCCTCATAGTAGACTTCTTTACTGATTAATATTGCTGTACTACTACTGTATTAATATTATTTTTTATTTCTGCACACTTTCAGTTTTACATACAAAGAAAAATATTTTTTTTAAATTTTTTTTTTTCCCAGAGTATGATTGAGCAGCTCTATACTTTTCACAAAAAATGATACTACAGAAATTCAAAGTATTCATAGTGTAATAATACTGGGATCAGATATGGTTGCCATAGGCAGATCTCAATCCATTCATTACAAAATAAAGATGAAAATAAACTCACATGCTAGCGAGTGCTGTGGTAAAATCTCCGGGCAGTCTCTATTCATCAAGGTCAGGAATCTATGTGTACACGTCACACCTCTTATTCAGTTTGCTTTGACAGGTTTGCTTTATATGGAAATCTAACTACAGAGTAGGAAGAATGATGTGGTTTGGGAACATCATGAGAGACACATCTGGACCTGAGAACCTGTAAGCATCTCTGTGCCCTGTAATACAATAATATGCTTCCAGAAAGGCTTAAAAAGCAAATCAACTGAGGATAGTTACATAAACTTTCTTTATGAAGTTAATTGAAAAGAGGCTGAAACTATCCACAATTTTAAAGTGGGAAAGGAAACTAATCAAAGAAATAAATAAATTGTGACCTGTGGAAGTCATGTTCTCTAGTGAAGAGAATAGAAATCCTCTTACCTTTAATTTTAAATAAAAAGTTCTTAATGATCTGCATTCTGAGTAAGAGAATGATAGAAAACATATGTCAGTGAATATTTTGTTTATATGCCCATGAATAACTTTGAAGCATATATTAGATGAGATTCAGTACTAGGCCATTTAGACTATACTATACATCTGTACATGTGCATTCAGATCAGTTGCCTAAACGCAGTCCTGTCTTCTTTACCTGAGACTGCCCCACATATATTCCATCTGCCTTTCCAGAGAGACCAGGTCTCCTGCAGTCTTGTGCCATATCTGCCAGGCTTGTCCAGATCTCAGATGTCACTAAACATATATGTATGGACAAGTTACTAAAGCCCCTAATCAGTATAGGTAATGGAGCTTAAGAGCCATTCAACTGACAAAATGAAGGGGCCTAATTTAGGGTGACATGAACAGTTTTTAAAGTAACATTGTACTGACTAAAGGCTTGATTCAGGTGCACCCATAATAGACAGTTTTGTACCATCTGAGATACAGAGAATCTGAAGTGGATGCTTAAGGCTGGCAAATGAGACCTGCAGAGAATCCATGTCTTTCATAGAAGACCTAAGGATGTTTAAAAATGTATTGATTTTCTGTCTTATGGGCAAGTTAGCACTGAATGTGGTGATCCTTATAGGTCCCTTTCAACTTGACGTATTCTATGATTCTACAATATTACAAAATATAAGTGGTTTGCATGTATATATACATAGAGAAATGTAAGTGTGTGTTAGTATTTGACAAACCGAATTCCAACTATTGCAGCTAAAGCAGTCAGTAGGAGTGTGACAAACATTTTGGAACATCCATTATAGACATTTTTCAGTTAGGATTCTTTGCCCTTAAATTCCCTCAATGCACATTAGACTCCATCTCATTTCCTGCTAGTTTTAGTTAGGGCTTGATTTGGTTGCCTGCAAATAATTGTTTACAGCATGAAGATATTTGTGTGTAAACTGCTGAGCCTCCAGGTGCTCCTCCAAAAGGCAAAGGTTCCTCTATAATCCTGCCACACTCTGTGGACATTTCAGGCACCTTACTTATTGAGGCAAAGAAATTGAACCCTTAATGTTTAACTACGGAAAAAACATTTAGGAGTCTTAATGATGGCTTCACCACACAAAAACATGCTAATTATATGTATCACACCAAGTCAAAAATATTTTCTTGCATGTTAGATATTGCAACCTTTACAGCATTCATTTTGTTGTCATTGCTGCTGTCTATTAAGCCATGACAAAGATAATAATCTTTAGCACAGTCAATACGTTTCTTTTTCCACAGACTTTATGTATTACAAATGCAAGTAATATTCTTAACTCATATTGCAGGAGTAAGAAGACATAGGAGTAAGAAGACAAGCCAGTGACCTGATTCTCACACTCAACTGATATAGAATGCCATTGCACTTCTGTCAGACTCACTTAAAATGAAATAAAACATTTTTCAGTCCTACTTCAAACCATGAAATGATGCAAATGAAAATAAAGCCTTGGATTTAAGTTGCCATCGTATCTGAGAAGTCATGGCCATCCTACTGACTGGAAAAGGGGAAATCACTCCCATTTTCAAAAAGGGAAAGAAGGAAGACCTGGGCAACTATAGGCCAGTCAGTCTCATCTCTGTGCCTGGCGAGATCATGGAGCAAATCCTCCTGAAGGCCCTGCTAGGGTACATGGCAAATGAGGAGGTGATTGGTAGCAACTAACATGGTTTCTCCAAGGGCAAATCATGCCTACAAATCTGGTGACCTTTCACAATGGAGTAACAGCATCAGTGGACATGGGAAGAGCAACTGAGGTCATCTACCTGGACTTGTTGCAAAGCTTCTGACACTGTCCCACATGACATCCTGGTCTCTAAATTGGAGAGACAAGGACTTGATGGATGGATCAATTGGTGGATAAGGAATTGTCTGGATGGTCGCATTCAAAGAGTTGCAATCAATGGCTTGATATCCAATGGGTGAACAGTAATGAGCGGTGTTCCTCATGGATTGGTACTGGGACCAGTGACAACAACCTGTGTGGTGTGGTCAGTATGCTGGAAGGAAGGGATGCCATCCAGAGGGACTTTGACAGGCTTGAGAGGTGGGCCCATGCAAACTTCATGAAGTTCAACAAGGCCAAGTTCAAGATCTTGCATCTAGGCGAAGCAATCCACAAATACAGGCTGGGTTAACAAGTGGATTGAGAGCAGTCCTACAGACAAGGACTTAGGGGTGCTGGTGGATGAAGCACTTAACATGAGCCAGCAATACACACTGAAAGACCAAAAAGCCTACCATCTCCTGGGCTGCATTACAAGAAGTGTGGCCAGCAGGTCAAGAGAAGTGATTCTGCCCCTCTACTCTGCTCTTGTGAGACCCTACCCGGAGCACTGTGTCCAGCTCTGGAGCCCCCAACAGAAAAAGGACATGGATTTGTTGCAATGGGTCCAGAGGAGGACCATGAAGATAATCATAGATGGCTGGAGCACCTCTCCTGTGAGGACAGGCTGAGAGTTAGTGTTGTTCAGCCTGGAAAAGAGAAGGTTCCAGGCAGACATTATCCCAGCCTTTTAGTATCTGAAGGGGGCCTACAAGAAAGCTGAGGAGGTACTTTATAAAAAGGCCTATAGTGATGGAACGAAGGACAATGGTGTGAAACTGGAAGAGGGTAGATTTAGATTGGAAATAAGAAGGAAATTCTTCACTCTGAGGGTGGTGAGATGCTGAAACAACTTGCCCAGGGAAGTTGTGGATGCTCCATCACTGGATGAGTTCCAATCCAGGTTGGATGGGGCCTTGAGCAGCCTGGTCTAATGGGAGCCGTCTCTGTCTGCAGGGGGGTTGGGATGAGATGATCTGCAACGTCCCTTCCAACCCAAACCATTCTATGATTCTATGATTTTCAATACACTATGTTTCTGCTGAGTCCTGACTACAGCTAAATTCACAGAAATTTAGAAGAACTTACTGAAATCCTACCCAGTGGCCTAGGGGAAGAATGCTACTCACTATTTCAAAACCTATTTTAAGATTTCTGTTTATTTCATGCTGTGTAGGCTAAAACATAGGTGGCAAAGCAGACTGGGTTTTCACTTAGGTAGGTGAATGTTTGAAAATAGAATTATACCTAAGAATAAATATTTTAATTTTTTTTTATTTTACTGTTTCACACTGGACTGGTTTGATTTCTGCCTCCTGAGAAGGACAAATAGAGCTCTGTGGACATTTCAAAACAACACTGTATTGGGTTTGGCTGAGATGGAGTTAATGTTCCCCATAGCAGCTCTTATGGTGCTGTGCTTTGTATTGGGAGGTATAAGGTTGTTGATAAGACTCCCATGTTGTGGCTTCTGCTGAGCAGTGCTTACAGTACCAAGGCTGTCTTTCCAACATCTTCCCCTGCAGTGGGATGGAGTGGGCAAGATCTTGGGAGGGGACACAGTCACGACAGCTGACCCAAACTGACCAAAGAGATATCCCACATTGTATGATGTCAGCTCAAGTATAAAAGGAGGATAAGAGGAGGAGGAGGGGGGGACACCCATTCAAGAAGATGCTTGTCCTCTGAGCAACCACTATGCATACCAGAGGCCTGCTTCTCAGGAAAAGCCAGACATTGCCTGCTAATGGAAAGTAGAGAATAAGATCTTGTTTTGCTTTGCTTCATGCTTGTGGCCTTGCTTTTCTGCTTTTTTTTCTATTAAATTGCTTTTATCATAACCCACGGGCTCTTCCCATCTTATTCTCCCCCCGCCCTTGTCGTGCTGAGGGAAGTAGGGGGAAGTGATAGAGCGACTTGATGGGTACCTGGTGCTCAGCCAAGGTCAACCCTCCACGAACACCCTCATAAATAGTGCAAATTGGTTGTCTATGAATCGAAAAATTAAGTATCTGGAAACACATCAGTGATGCAAGCGGTCAGAGTGCTGTTTAAAAAGCATATTTCCATCTAAACTTTTACAAGTTGGAAGAATTATTTTGGATTGTAAATTTTATAATCTAGCATCACAAAGATTTTTTTTTTTTGAGAGTTCTGCCCATTTTTAGAACAGATTACCTTGAAATGGAAGAGAAAAATAATATTTTATGTAAAAAAGTTATAAAAATAAATTTTAGAATTCTTCATTCATAGAGAATGTATGTTATAAACACTAAAAAAAACTAAACCACAAAACCAACCAACAACACAGAAACAAAGGCACTCTATTGTGCAGGAATAATCTGCAGTAAATTTCTATCATATTTCAAGTATGTTACCAGTGAACCTGTTACTTAAATCAGTTTGAGCCCTTTCTTTCTTGTCCATATAAATTGCACTGGGTTAAAACGCAGTTTTCCAGAAAAATAAAAAGAAATTACGTAAGAAACATTTAGTGACTGTTCTGCACTAGGCTTGTGCAACTACACCATTGGCCTGAGTGTAGGATGGTGTGTGAAACACCCATTTGATACCCTCCTCTTGTGCCCAGTCTTGCACCATGGTCGCCAAAACAATGTGATCCATTATCACTATGAATACACTCAGAAGCAGATAGAAGGCTAGACCATTTAATCAGAGCTTGAACTGTCTTATCACCAGTGGCAGTGGTAGTAGCTGTAGCCATAGTCAGTCCTGAAACCACTTCTACCCCTACCAAAATATATTTCTTTCCAGGGGATGGTCTCAATGGATCAATATAAGCAATTTGCCAAGTGCTCCAGAGAGCTTTGTCTTGTTTGATGTGCTGGAGTGGAGATGGATTTGGGTGGTTAGCTGAAACTGTGGACAAGCTGTCAGAACAGCTTCACATGTTCTCATAGATATTGGCCACCCTTGAGACCGACACTCATAATAGAGGTCCATTTCCTCCAGGTGACCTCACTCAGCCAATCATTCCCACTCTTCACTTTCTGTATTTACCACCTTAATTTGCACTAGCTGATCTACCTGTTCTTTCCATTTTGCTGCAGGGGTTTCATTCTTTGCACGGCCTTTTACCCATGGCACCTTTAAGGATCGTGATCTGCCTATTGCCAATAATCTTTGCCAATCTCCAGCCCTCCAGACTTTTGTACGGCCTATTTTCCAACGATAAGCTTCCCACTGGCCTATTCACTCTGTGACACCCTTAAAGGTTGAGTAGGAGTCAGTGTGAATTTTAGCGGCATCGTCCTCTGCTGCCAGCAGGAGGGCGGGTGATTCTCCACCCCGAATCGGTGCGCTACCTTCCCCCTCTTCTGTCTGCTTTCTGTGAGCCACAGCCCTGGGCAGTTACTATTGAAAGGGAATGGGTGCGGCTAATTATCGCTCTCTTTCCCCTAATTTCCCGCTAATTACTCCTGTGATGCCCGCTGTAGCCGCAGCTGGCGGGGGAGGGGGAGGGAGGGGGGGGCAGCAATGCAGGGCGCCAGCAACGCAGGGCACTTGAGATCGGGGCAGNCCGGATCGGCCCATCCCAGCTCGCGCCCGTACATCACCATATTGGAGAATATCTCTGCTCAAGTCATCACGTGCGCGGGCGGATTCTGAGGGTTTTGTCGGTTACGTTCCATGGTCCTCTGAACCCTTTCTCTGAGAGCCTCGATGTGCAACTGAATGGCCGAGGCCTCAAACTGCTCAGCACCCCCTGTGTGCTCTGTTTTGTCCGTGGGGGAGGCTACACCTGCCACAGACTCTACACGGGAGCAAGGAAATGTGAGGTGTCCTTTGTTGAGGAGGAAGGAGCGGCAGAAACAACATTCGATAAACTGACCACAACCTCCATTGCCCATCCCCCTGTGCTGTTGCGAGGGAGGACGTGGAGAAATCAAGAGCAAAGCTGAGCCTGGCAAGAAGGGAGGGTTGGGCGGAAGGTGTTTCTAGGACTTGGTTGTATTTCTCATTATCCTACTCTGATTTAATTGGAAATTAATATCACCACTGTTAAATTGATGTAGGGTTTTTTTTCGCAAATCTGTCTTTTTGCCTGTGACCATAATTGGTGAGTGAGCCCTCCTGGTCTGCACCCTTGGGCCTTGTGTTATACTTTCTCCTCCCCATCCCATGGTGTGTGTGGGGGGTGAGTATCTGTGAGGTGTTTGACAGATGGGGCTAAACCATGACACCTTCAGTTGCTAGGAATCTATTCATGCAGCATTCGTGCAGCATCAGGTGGACACCGGATGGATTCTACCACTTCACACTGCACCGATCTGCAGATCCCCTCAATGGAGAGAAATTCCTGATTTTTGGTCATTTGAGATATTACATAGTTTTCTTACAAGAAACCGGCTTTATTCATATAGGATGCACGCATGAGAACTTCTTGCTGCACTTTTAGATAAAGGCAAGGCCATGCAGGTGGCATAATTCCCATTACCAGTAAGGAGCTGCCTGTTCAACTCATTGTTCTGAATTTATTCTGTGACCAAGAGATTTGTACAGCTCAACGCAGCCTGAAGGTCATACTGGACTTGCAGCATAGCACAGCAGAAGCTTACACCTTCTCAGGTTAGCTCTAATGTGGATCACTAATTCCTCAACATACAGCAGCTTCCTGGTCAGGATCATTACCGTGACTTAAAGTATTTTGGAAAGTAAGATCACTTAAAAATCTCAAAGATAATTAAATATTTATCCTCTAGCTATATTTAACCTTTAGAGGAAAATATGAAAAAGCTATAAACAGCAGCATGTTTTGGTCAGTGTAACCAAGTCTGAGTATCTCCCAAGGACAACTTCAGCATTAGCAAATAAAATAGACTTAGAACCTTTTAGAAACACCTCTTGCATAAAAGCAGTTTAATTCACATGAGCTGTGAAAGGAAAACCCTTTGATAAGGAAAAATATTATTATAGTCTTACGAAGTTGAATTTAAAAGTCTTTTCTCTCCGCTGCCATTCACCATAATTGTATTTCTGTCTGAATAGTTCGACTGAATACTACAAGATCAGTTAAGGTGGCAGGATCTTATCCTAAATTTCAGTAAAACTCCCATAAGACAAGACACATACATGCAAGATTTAGTTTCATACTAAAAGAAATCCAATAACTAACTTATGCCTTCATCTACAGCATAAAAGTGATATGAAAAAGGACAGATTTTTAGCCT
This sequence comes from Baryphthengus martii, assembly GCA_013396935.1. NCBI lineage: Eukaryota > Metazoa > Chordata > Aves > Coraciiformes > Momotidae > Baryphthengus > Baryphthengus martii. Next base: position 2,505 of record VWZK01010309.1, on the reverse strand, counting down.
GGATAAAATTATCAGTGTAGCAGTCTGAATGTATACATAACTGTCACTATACCCCTTGTTATCTTGCAAAAAAACCTCAGTGATACATTAGCCACACAATAGGGGTTGCTAAGTAACTAGAAACCAAGTCTTTGACAATAAAGGAAGCTTACTTGTAAGCACCAGAAAAAAATGCTGGGGAGTTTAATAAGAAATAAGGGAAGTTAGATAAAAATGATTGTCTAATTTTTCATTTTTCTTTAGAAAAACACACGTATTTTAGATTTTATACTTAGACCTTACCTTTTAAGTCAATCCTTATTTTAATTTTTTTCATTGCTAAGAAGAATTTTATTAAGTGCTGCCAGATATGGAGTAGCTATATACCTTTCTCCATGGAAGGCTCTTTGTTTAAAAGGAGGATTTCTATGCTCTATATACAGACAGCCAAAGGATCTATTCAAGAAGTGAAAGCTTATTTTGCATTACAGGTCTCTGGATCAAACCTTTTTAGTGTTAGGCCTTGTAGAGACAGAGAAAATCACTGATCAGGCAGGTATTGTATTGCTTTGTGAAGGACGCTTATGCTTCACAAAAAATTAACTCCTTGAACTAACTCCTTCAATCCGAATGAGGAAGAGTTGTGTTTATCAGTTTTCTGATATGAACTGTATTTTAGTTGCAGAATTTATGTTCATTTTTGGAATTATGATAATCTCATGTTTAATGTTAGGATTTAGATAGGATTTAATAAGCCACAATTAAACTGGAATAACAGGTCTCAGACATTATATGCTAGTTCTTAGAGGAGTACATGGCCTAAAGAGGTGTATTTTAATGGAATTTAATAGTAATAAAATCATTAGGAAAGAGTTGAATATAATTTCAATGAAATTATTTTGAAACAAATAGAACTATACTAAGAATTATATACTTTAAACCCTTTTCTGTATTTTATGATATAGAACTGTTTAGCTATTTGTTACAGTGTTCATTAACTTTTGGGCTAAGAAGTCTGTAGAAGTATGAAGAAAAATGTAAATTTTGATTGAGGTTTCCCAGCACATCTATACACTTCTCTGCATCGAAGAAAAAAAATAAAAATTAAACAAACCGTTTTTTAAAATTTTGGTTCTAAATAGGAAAGAAAAATTACAATTATATTTGACTAGTAATGCATTATGGTTTTATTCCTTAAAGAGCACATAAGCAATTAAAAAAAAAAAATCTTCACTTTCATGCATTTGTTTATATATAGTTATTTGGTTTTATTATCTACAGGGTTGGATAACTTATTGTACATACACACAAGTGTGGCAGCTATGTTTTGGCATATTGATAGACATGTCATCCATATACTTCATTGCAGGAAGTAGCCCTAAGGAGCTATTAAAACATTGTGCTGTTTACTCAGTGGCAGAAAACATATACTTGATTTCTTTCCCCTTTTTGAATATCTCTATAAACTTTTGTTATTAGGCTGAAAGACTCTCAGAAGGAAAAGAAAAAGAAGGGGGGGGAAAAAAGAGGAAAATGAATGAAGAGTTTTCTATTAGGAGCTGTAGCACACTGGATTTCAATATATGTAACAGAACTCTTACAGAATAACATTGGAATGATAAACTTCTTTTTTTTTTTCCTACCAGCTTCAAGAGCTGATAGGCTCATAGGCAGACATAGCATCATCCATTCATCAAGAAAGCTTGGGTTTATGAATTTTGTTAGGGTCAGGAGGACAGAAACACCTGTGGTTTTATTTGTCTTTGGCAATGACTTGTTGTGTGGCCCTCAGCCAGTTTAATACTTCATATCTCAATTTCAGCACCTGAAAAATGTGATTAATAATAGCTACCTACCTCACAAGTCTCTAGTGGCATTCATTAGTCAATCTTTAAACAACACTTCATTGAACATCTAGTTTAGGAGATGGAGCTGTGTGTGGTTTCACTTAATGCCGATTCCAGAACTGCCTTTGTAGAAGTAGCTGATGTATTTGTAAGCAGAATGGTATCCCTGAAAGGCTGCAAATGCCGGCTCTATTGAAAAAGTATCCTATTTGCTCTAATGTCATGGGGAAATTTTAGTGGGAGAAATGCAAAAAGAGAGCTCTGTGACATATATTTTTAAACTTATTTATTAAACAGAGAGGATAGAGATTTCTGTTCCATGGCACACACATTTCAGACTCTAGTGTACCCTAGGTCCGCAGAGCGCTTGGCCCGGGTACATGACCTATCTAAGTCTTGCCTGATGGCCTGGCCCCTGCACAGGAGTCAGTCTTTGACATCGTGTGGCAGGTACAGCATCCCCCACAGGCAGAACAGACAGAGCACACAGGCTGTGCTGAGGAGTTTGGCACCTCGGCTGAAGCAGTTTGAGGCCTCGGCCATTCAGTTGCACTTCACGGTGCTTAACTGACGCCTCAGGGTTGGACCCCTTAGCAAACAGGCTCAGGGTGTGGGCTTGTCCGTGTTTTGTCCGGACTTGTCCCTTAGCAAGTGAGAATGACCACAGTGCACCTTCAAC
>VWZK01010308.1:130075-172879 GCA_013396935.1 Baryphthengus martii | reverse complement strand
ATTGTCACTTAAATAAGAGATACTACTTTTCCAAGTACAGGAGAATTATTTCTTTGGGTTTGCACCTTCAATCCAGATTCATTTTTAGTAAACATCTGCCTTCTGTTTTCTGACAAGAACTAAGCTCCAGCTCATGAACTTCTCATCTTTCCCTGGTGGCATTTAACTGAGAAACTCGGTTCAAGGGTGCCCTCTCCTGATACTGCAGCGTATTCATCTAAATAGCATCTAAGATTCTTCTTGTTCAAGAGCTTTCCTTCCTGCCTGTGTAAAAGGAGTGAATTTTTCATCCACCAGAAGTTTGGATAGTTCTCTTTGACATTCATTAGTGACTTGAGTATTTGTTATTTTAGTAAAGATACGACTTGGGAAGGTCTTGATGGAGTAAATTGCCGCATAGTTGGCATAATGAATTTTAAATCTGCTGAAGCAACTGGTGTTTCAGTATTCAATCTGGCAGTGTGTTTCTGCAGGACTGAAAGTAAGAGAATGTTTTTTCTAGTCTTTAATAGTATGGTTAAAGTGATAAAGTTACTGTGCTTATCTGTTTTTTTTGAGAGTGGGGAAGAAATGAAAGTTAAAAGAACATTTCCCTTACTGCTCTTACTATCAGACTTCTTTTGGAACTCCTAAAGTTAAGCTGACCAAATATTAGGCACATCAGAGCGATTTTATTTATTCATTTTTATTATTATTATTTCCTTTTTGGCTCTGTGGACATAAATGCATTTTTGACTAACCAATTTTGTGATGGATTTTGTTTACAGAATGGAAGACTGATCACAGCAGTATCAAACAACACTGTGCAGGTACATACGTTTCCTGAAGGAGCTCCCGATGGCATCCTTACCCGTTTCACCACCAATGCAAACCACGTCATCTTTAATAGCGATGGCACCAAAATTGCTGCTGGATCCAGGTAATCTGTGTGGGACAAGGAGAAATCAAAATCTGGCAACTTCCTCACATGCCGATTTTTACCAATGGGATCATTAATCCACATCCTTCTGAGGGTTTTAGAGTATTGCAAAATGCCTTCCAGGGGAGGAGAGGGAGAAAGGCATGAAAAGGACTTTAGGAAACAATGCTCAGAAGAGATACTTGATCCACCAAATAATTTTAAATGGAAATCTCTTGTGAAATCATTCCTTTTGTTTAGGAGACTTGAGTGTTTTCAGCTTTCAGTCCTATAATGTGTAAACGTTTGGCCATCTGGATCTCATTGCAGCATCAAGGATTTAATTAAAGATGATGTCCTGACTGTTCAGGATCATGGTGCTGCAGATATATACACACATGAAAAAGTTAGGTGGGCTCTCATTTTTGCAAGAGCTTTGACTCATTCTCTGGCATAAATATCATCACCATTCTGCCAAAGGATAACAGATGACGGTTGCAAGACTTCCTGAGGGGAATTAAATGTATGGTTGAGTTAGTTTCTTAGGCCAGTGTGTTTTGGTTTTACAGAATATATCTTACTGTCCTGGGTTGGGCTGGGATAGAGTCAATGTCCAGCAGAAAAGCGGGTGTTGGTCAAGAGCTGGCTGAAGATGAGCCATTCTGTGACCAGGTGGCCAAGAGGCCGCCAGCATCCTGGCTGGGTCGGCACTGACGTGGCCAGCAGGTCTAGGGCAGGGGTTGTCCCCCTGAACTGGACACTGGGGTCACTTTTGGGCCCCTCACTCCAAGAAGGACATCAAGGGGCTGGAGCGTGGCCAGAGAAGAGCAATGGAGCTGGGGAAGGGTCTAAAGCAGGAGTGTGGTGAGGAGCGGCTGAGGGAGCTGGGCTTGTTCAGCCTGGAGAAAAGGAGGCTCAGGGGAGACCTTCTGGCTCTCCACAACTCCCTGACAGGAGCTTGGAGCCAGGGGGCGTCGCGCTCTGCTCTCAAGGAACAAGCCACAGGACAAGAGGAACCAACCTCAAGTTGCCCCAGAGGAGGTTTAGGTTGGAGCTGAGGAACAATTTATTTCCCTGCAGGGTTGTCCAGGCCTGGCCCAGGCTGCCCAGGGCAGGGCTGGAGTTCCCCTGATCCCTGGAGGGGTTTCCAAGGTATGGAGATGAGGTGCTGAGGGACAGGGGTTTAAGACTCAGGTGATACTGAATGAGATTTGGTGGACTCTTTGGACAGCTGTAACTATCTCAGTCTGCCTGCTTGCCTCTCTGCTGGAATTTGTCCTCCAGAGGTGGCAGAGCCATCTGCTCCCTGGCTCCTGAGTGTGACCTGAAGTAGACAGCAATTTGGGTGAACGTGCTGGGCTGTGAGCTCTGACAGCAGTGGGGCAGACACACCAGCTCCCCCAAAACCGGGAGGCTGGACAGCTGTGGGCACTAACCTGTCTAATCTCTAAATCTGACTGGGATCATGAGTTTGGGCCCTTTGCCAGTGCTTGTTTCTGAGAGAACAGCTCTGCCCCAGGATCTGGCTTTGATTAGAGAGATTAGGCAGGCAGCAAATTCTTCTCTGTTTCTAAAACTTTTCCAAACCCGCAGTATTTATGCAGCCTGGCCAGGGCTCTGCCATTAGGAAAAACAGCTCCTACAACTATGAGACCACCCCTTGGTGAGGTCTTCTGTAACATACTGAAGGAGAATGTGACAACCATGAAATGATGGAATGCAGCTAAGAATTGCTTTTAGTTGCCCCAGATTTCTCCTTTTTTTTACATCAGATCTGCAGACTTCACTTTTATCTGAGTTTAACGTCCAACTGGTTGCCAAAGTTCACATGAACTACTTGAAAAATAGTTGTGTGGCTTCTTAAATAAACTAAAAACATCCTGTTGCTTGGTTTTTTTTGATTTTTCTTTCAAGTTGTCTTGTATTATTTGAGCGCTAACGTAATTTTAATTGTCTCTCAACACAGCTTAGAGACTTCCTTTTATGACTGTTTGCTTAGCATTAGGTAGTTAACAAAACTGAGGTGGTGTTTGTGACTATAATCGTTAACCCTATAGAATTAGGTCTCAAAAATTAAGTATCTCTCTGGGGGTATCACAGTGGAGTAAGAGAGGGAGTGGTACTTAAAAAAAAAATCAGAGGAGCTCTTTAGTTTAGAAGTTAGTGCTGGTATTTTGAGTTAAACTGCAGTACTGTCTGTGATTTTGGAGGAGAGAATAAAGTTGTAAAAAAGAAAAAAATCTGTTAATGCAAAGACACTAAATGGTCTTAAAAATCCTGTTAAAAATGTCACAAAAGAAACTCCTTGCTCTGTCTTTTTTTTTTTTTAAACCCACATGACCAGATAATTACAGTAATGAACATCAGTCCCATTTAACAGATCTTTCTCGTTAAGTCAGCTCTCTGATACCCAAGTAGAGATTTTCATTAGGCCATATAGAATATTATATTAAACAGGCCTGTGGTCTTTGTGCACAGAAAATCTGCCTTGAAGAGCAACCATATTTTATGAGCTTTGACATGAATACAAAATATTTTCTGATAAAAATAGTCTGGCCTCGCTGCTATTGTAGTAAGCCTCAAGATTCTCATTTTCCTTTAGATCATAGAGTGGTGAGAACCATGATTTCCCCAAAAGATAGTTACTGCCTAATTTTTATTGCCATAAACAGATAGTTTGTCATTGTTAACACCAATGTTAATATCTTTATGTCTGTGCCATCGTGATCTACAGTGACTTTATGATCAAAGTTGTGGAGATGGCTGACAGCAGCAAGCAGAAAACATTCCGAGGACACGATGCTCCAGTTTTAAGCCTGTCTTTTGACCCCAAGAATGTTTACCTGGTAAAAACACTTTGTTTACTTGCTACTTTGAACCTCCTTTTTCCCTGGGAAAGAAAATAAATATATATATAAATATTTTACAAAAATACCTCAGAAACTGGACACGTGAGGCTACTTCATTTCAGCTGATGTTACTGGTGACGGAGTGTGTCACAACTTGTTGCCTCCCAGGAGAACTCAGTCTTTGCTTTATTACTGAATTCTTCTGGAATCTCCTGCTTTTTTTAGGGGGGGAAAGATGGCTCGTTGAAGAAATTTACTATTAATTTTGAGCCTCTTTTGTGAATAAGCAGCTCACTTGAAGTATGAGGGTTGGTAATTAGCTTGGAGTTGAGTACAATTACCTAGATGACAGTGTTGGGAAGTCTTAAGTCATAAAATAGTTTAAAGAGGGAAGCTTTCTTTTAAAAACTGCCTATGGATTCTATGTCCGTAACAGTGGTTATAGGGATTTTTTTTTTTTTTTCAATTTTGTAGCATTCATTTCTCTGTTTAATTATTAATTTGCATTAAATCTCTTACCTAGGCATCGGCGAGCTGTGATGGTTCTGTCAGAGTATGGAAAATCGCAGATCAGGTAAAGAGGCCTGCCTTGCACAGTTGAGTTTTTCCTTAGAAATCCAGGATTTCACAGACTGTGAGAAGAGCAAGACTGAAATAACCCTACTGGGTTTTCTTTTTTTCGGGGAAGAAATCTAGCGGCACTTTACAGAATACTTTTATCTACTTCTGGGAGAAATTCCAAAGCCCGATGATGAAATGGTGCCTGGATAAATGTGGACTGTTCTTCCTGTCTGTGGAATCCCTGATGTCTTCCGTTCATCTGTCTTCATGGGCCAGCTTTGTGTATTTTGTCCTCGGCGCGTTCAGAAATAGCTCTTCGGCGTAAAGATAGCACTTGACATCAGATTCCTCATTTCAGAATTTCAGCTTATTGCTTTTAGGGTTCAGGAAGGATTTTTATTCTAAGAAACAACACTTTAGGTATATTTTATTTATTTTTACCAAGCTTCCTATGAAATATTGAATCATTTTCAGGATCTGGTAAAGGCAGAATAATGCTCTGAGATCCTGTGTCCAATCTTCTTTTATAAGTGATCTGTTTGATTAGTCTCATTAGGAACATGATTACGTTGACATGAGATTATGAGGAACAGATTTCACATGGCAGGATCACTGAGGTGATGTCCATGATGACAACATTTTCCTTTGACAGGCCCTTTGAGCACAATATTCATTCACTGGCTGCTACTCTCTGTCTGTGGCACGCAGATTTCTAAGGACTCTCAGCTCAGCGCGTTTCAGCCTTTTGGATTTGAATGATTTTAAGGCTATTGACAAGGAGCTTTCTATTCCACTTTTGTTTGTTTGTTTTTTGCAGACTTCACAACAGTTTCTCAGAAGAAGGATGTAAATCACAGTTTGAAGATTGTAATTTATTGGAAACGCAGTCTTTGGGCTCAGCTTTGGCAGTCTTTGCCCCAAGTAGTTCAGGGCCTGTATGAAATCAGATTTAGTGGGGGAAGCACATCTAGTCTCTGCTCTCGGAACTCTGAGGAATTTGAAAAGAAGGTTTCAGATGAACACTCTTAATAAGGCAATTCTGCATGTGGATGTGGGATTGTTTCTGCTTATTAGCAGAAATAAGAATCCATGTGGAATTATTCCTGTTAAGAACAGTTGAAAATGTACCCCTGCACTTGTGGATTGCTGCTTTTTTAAAACAAAAGGATACTGCTAGTGTCAAATCTCGTGTTCTGGACTGGCAGTGAATGCCCTTTGGGGCAATTTCACTGAGAGTGCCCTGGGATTGTGGCAGTATAGTGGACATATCTCTGCTGCAACTGGAGAATGTTCCTTGTTTATACTGCTGTGGTGAGATTCAGGCTGGTGTGCATCACCTTGCTGCGGTTGATCTGGGTTTGACAAATGCATTTTGGCCAGATTTCTTTATAACCTAAAAATATGTGAGCTCATGTGTTCTGTACCTGATTAAAAGCACTTGCTCTCTGATCAGATTTCTGTTACAAGCAGTTATATTGTCATTAACATAGTTTCAGGTCTGTACTGGCAAACTATTTTTTATTTTTTTTTTTGTAATAAGGCAGTATGCACCATTCTATTTGGATGAAAGAGATTATTTCAGTTCCAAAGGTGTTCTATCTTTTTTCCTTTTATTTTTCCTTTAAGAATTTATACTATACAGTAGATTTTCACAGAGCTAGAAAACTAAATTTTTTTTTTTTCAATATTTTATTTTCAGACATGCATGACAAGCTGGCCACTGCTGCAGAAATGCAACGATGTGATAAATGCTAAATCAATATGCAGGCTTGGCTGGCAACCTGGCAGTGGGAAGGTAAGGGGCATTGGTTTAACCACATCTTAATCCTTCTTTCCTCTTTGAAAGTCTGGCAGTAGAATTCAATCTGGGTAAGCCCAAATTGCAGCTCCTGGGAGTAAGGAGAATATTTGGGGTGACGTTCGCTTTCAGAGGAAATTAAAAACCTGGAAATGGTTACTTGGAGCTTAGCTCCAGAGTGTATTTGGCAGGAGTCCAGCTGTCAGCCCCAAACAAGGTTAAACAGTCATGTTGTGCAGAATAGGAAGGAACATTGTACATGAGGGAAATAATCAAACTGCTCACAACAGAGCATCAAAGGAGTTCAGTCTTTCTCTGCATGCAGTAAGTTTTGCCCTATCAGTGATCTTGCTCTATAAATACTTCCTTGATTAAGTTGTTCCCTTTCTTTTCACATGAAGAATGAAGCTGATTCTCTTGTGACTAACGATGATGCTGGTCCAAAGAATCATAGAAGTGTTTTGGTTGGCAAGATCACCGAGTCCGACCATTCCCCCATCCCTGCCAGGGCACCACTGAGCCCTGTCCCTCAGCACCACATCTCCATGCCTTGGAAACCCCTCCAGGGATCAGGGGGACTTCAGCCCTGCCCTGGGCAGCCTGGAGCAGGCCTGGACAACCCTGCAGGAGAACAAATTGTTCCTCAGCTCCAACCTAAACTTCCCCTGGTGCGAAGTACTACAGATCTCATGCATTGTGGATATACTGAAGTGGTGGCACCCTGTGTGGATCACCAGCCAGAATGGGCTGGGGAGTGAGTAGAGCTGTATGGGTGCCTCTGTAGCATGGAACCTCTGGAATATCAGATGCATCATCAGATGCAAAGAGGAGAGGAGGAAGGAGCAGATAAACATGAAGCTGTATGAAATGAGGCATGGCCCATGATATTAGAAATAAAGGACAGGGAATTGAGTGGAATTTTAGCCATTTGGAAAAATTGGTTTATGGCTTCTGTGAAAGTAGTGTCAATCCTTGATTGACATTCCAGTACACTGGATCTAAAAAGCATTTTCTAGTTCTTTCTCACAGGTCCTACCTGAATAATCTTATTGCTGCAACTTACCCTTTGTGTTTGTCTACCTGTGTCCACGCTTCAGAATACCTGGCTGCTCTAACAGCACTATGCAGAAATTTTCTGTGGAAGGCAGAGTGGCACCTGCAGTAGGAAACACTGCAATAGCCACTTTGCCTAAAAATAGATACTTTTAATTTTTAGGGTAATTTTTCACGCGCACATTTGGAAGGAAAGCAGTTGTCTTGCTTCTCTTACAAAGCAAGTGGTTAGAAGTCTGAAAAAACCCTGAATCCTAAAAAAAAATAAACAAACAGGCAGTAACTTTTATGTAGTTCTGTGAAAGATGAAATGAGCTACTTCAGGACTCAGTTATTCAAGTAAATTTATTGGGGAATTGTAACCTGATCAAAAGAGATTTGGGGAGGGAGGGAAAAGGAGAAGTTAAACCTTGTTCTCAGAGCACTGCAAGCTGTTTATGTCTGTGTGTGTTGGCTGTTTCATAAATAAAAGTTTTTAACCTTATGGTGCAGCTGTCACTGTCTTCAGTTTTCTGCCAGAAAGAAATGAAGATTAAAACAAAACCAGGCCTGCTTTGCTGTATTCCATGTGGAAAGCATTAAAGAACCTTGTAACTCAAGTTACTTCAGCTTTCTTTTCTCACTTGGCATTGCTGGGATGCTGGAGAACCATTAAATACCGAGGCAGTCACGCTGCAATCCTTCTGAATGAAGAAGCTGTGCTGTTTGAATGTTCTGTTTGAAAAGTAACTTGTTCTAATTTACCTGATTCTTGTTTCCTTTGGGCAGTTGCTGGCAATTCCTGTAGATAAAGTTGTTAAACTATACAGAAGAGAAACCTGGGATAGCCAGTCCGATCTATCGGATACGTTTGTCACACAGGTGGGTACGTCAACTAGGTGCTTGCTGAATCTTCCATAATTTAAATGTTATTCTGCTAGAAATGACCTCCTTTTTTCCCCCTGCTCCCTTGGGAACATGCTCACATTTTCCATTTAATTTCTGATCCTGTTACTTTATGTTGGAAAACAAGGCAAGAGACACGATACGAGTCTGACACTATAGGAGTGTCAAACGTGTCTTTATGGGGTGCTGCTTCCCCTGTTTGATTTATAGTAACCCACGAGATCTCTAAGGTCTACTGGTGGGTCACCAGCTGCAGCTGAAGAACATCTCTTTTCATAAATTGCTCTAAATAGGTAGATTTTAGGGAAAGTGTCACAGAATCCCAGCATGGCAGGTGTTGGAAGGGCCCTCTGGAACTCCTCTGGTGCCACCCCCCTGCTCCAGCAGGGTCACCCAGAGCAGGGGGCCCAGCAGCGCAGGGTCCAGGCGCCTTTTGGAATCTCTCCGGAGAAGGAGACTCCCCGAGCTCTCTGGGCAGCCTGGGCCAGGCTCCAACCCCCTCCCACCAAACAAGTTGCTCCTCCCGCTCCCAGGGAACCTCCTGGGTTGCAGTTGGTGCCCGGTGCCCCTTGTCCTGGCGCTGGGAACCACTGAGCAGAGTCTGGCCCCAGCCTCTTGCCCCCTGCCCTTTAGATATTGATGAGGATCGATAACACCCCCTCTCAGTCTTCTCCTTTCAAGGGTCAATGCTCTTTGTCAAGAGTATGATTTCCATACAGAACAGAGAGATCTGTTGCTCACGTTATATTTTATTAAGCTGAAACGTAGCCACATAGTAGCCTTAACTGTGCCATCTTCTTTCTTTTGACCTCATTATCTCCTTGAAAACCTTTGGGATTTTTTTTGACCACTTTCCTAGTGTTATTAAGATACAGAAAACGCAGTCTTGGATTTTACGTTGTGGAGCTGTATTAAGTTCCAAATAAATAAAGGTGTGTTGAGTGCTGAGTTTGTAAAATCTATGCTTCCATGTACATCTCTAGAATCAGGTTTTGTTTGATCTCATGGCAATGTTGGGTATTCTTGGGGGGGGGAAAAATAGTGTACTGTCTTTAAAAAACAGTTCATTAGGTAGTTTAGGAAATACCTAAAGCCAGCACAGGAGCCTGGATATGATTTACTAAGGATATTTTTTTTATTTATTTTTTTTAAATCCAGAATATCTGTCTTTTTAAGCTCCAGAACATGAATGCTGTGTGTGCATTCATCACTATTTTTTTTTTTAATTTTTTTTTTTTTTTTTTTTTCCCTTAGCCATTGAATGTTGTGGCCTGGTCTCCTTCTGGACAGTATCTGGCAGCTGGAAGTGTGGATGGGAGCATAGTGGTGTGGAATGTGGAAACCCAGGAGTGCATAGAGAGGTATTTGGTGTTGTTCCAAAAATCCCTAAGTACATGTTTTTCTTGAAATAGAATTTTGTTATCTTTTCGGTAAAACTTATTTGTGCAAACTGGAGAATCATGGAATGGTTTGGGTTGGAAGGGAGCTTCAAAATCATCGAGTTCCAACCCCCCTGCCATGGGCAGGGACACCTCCCACTAGAGCAGGTTGTTCAGAGTCCCATCCAGCCTGGGCTTGAACACATCGAGGGGTGGGGTTTAGTGGTGCCCTGGCAGTGCTGGGTTAATGGGTGGTCTTGATGATCTTAAAGGTCTTTTCCAACCAAAATGATTCTATGGTTCTATGATTCTTAGAAATAGAATAGAGAAGGGTCATGAATGTAGATTTTTGTTCAAATTACACAGTTTTTTCTTTTGTGTGTGCAAATATCTTTTATTACTTTTTAATCTAATAGTTGGTTGAAGGGGAGTTTTGATGGAAACAAATTTTACTCACAATCTCAAGAGCATCTTTCTTTTTAAAAAAAGAAACAAGTTACGATTAAGTGAAGTAGACAAGAAAAGGGATGATTTATCTGTCTGAATATTTTGGTTAAGAAAGATGATTGTTACTGTAATTCCTGTGTTAAAGTCAGTATGTAAATAATAAATGGGAGGATTTTTTTTTTTTTTTGTGACAATAAAGGATTGATAGAGGATAAACTCATCAGTTTGGTACAAGAGAAACAATTGAATGTTCTTTTTATAACTGAATGGTTCTGGAATGTGTGACTGCTGGAGAATTACTCTGTCTTCTCTACACGTATCAGGAAGCTGTTGTTTTAGAAAAAAACAAACAGAATCATATTCTTATGGAGAAAATCATTATAGTTTTAAAAGGAAGACCTGCTGGATGTTTTCAGAGCAGCTCTTTAGTCTAAAGGTGACCTATTAATTCATTTGTTGTGTGTATTATTACTGTAACAGCACTTTCTAATAGTAGGAAATATTACCACTTTTTACAACATCTCTTGGAGATTTCTGCCCTGGGAAACTTACTAAAAATCCAGTATTTTTATATTCTTTTTAGGATGAAGCATGAGAAAAATTACTCAGTTTGTGGACTGGCATGGCACCCCAAATATAATCAAATTGCTTACACAGATACTGAAGGAAATCTGGGGTTGTTGGAAAACATCGGTGATGGAAAGAAACCAAATGACAAGGTGGTTGTCACCAATTATTTCTCAAATTAACGTCGTTATTTAGGTTACCAAATTACGTGGAACATTCTGTTTTGCATGTTGAAAATTCCCTCTTGTGCTTTAATTAATTTCTTGAATTCTGTGTCCAAAAGAAGCTTAGTGATGATTGTTAATGTGGCTTTAGGTTTCCAGTACAGTGACAAAGGACTACGACGATCTCTTCGATGGAGAAGACGATGACTATTTAAATGGAGATCTGATTGAGCCACAGTCTTCCCCAAGGACTGGAGCTGATGAAGATGATGCTGATGGTGATGACCTCAGGCCAACTTCAGGCCCTCTGAGACGGGCAATAATTGACGATGATGATAACTCACTAGGTACAGAATGAACTAATTTTCCAGAGCTTTTTAGTGCTGTTATTGGGACAATCTTGTAGATTCCTTTTAAATTTTTTACCTCTATTCTGTCATAATAATTTTTTTTTTTTCTTAACTTCTAGATATTGGGATGATAAAAGCGAATTCCAGTCTTCTTGAAAAGGAGGATGACAATGATGATCAGACCGATGGCTTTCCAGTTTTCCCACCATCATCTACACAACAGCCTTTCTACGATGGGCCAATGCCAACCCCCAGGCAAAAGCCCTTCCAGTCTGGCTCCACTCCTGCACACCTCATGCATCGATTCATGGTAAACCTCACTGCTCTCTGGTTATGTAGATCCAGTTACTTTGTTAATCACAGAATGTTAGGGATTGGAAGGGACCTCGAAAGATCATCTAGTCCAATCCCCCTGCCAGAGCAGGAACCTAAATGTTGAATGTTGTCCAGGTCTTGCTGTGTCTTAAGTGAATCTTTTCCAAGATTTTTGATATTTATTTATTTATTTATTTTTAGGTAATACTTCACAGTGTGAAGCTAAATAGTGGAAAGTAGCTTTGTGTGAATGCAAAGACTGCATAATGTTACGCTGTATGTTTCGGTTGCTTTTGATGTACAGATAAATACTTGGCTTTAAGGCAAAAGCAAGCTATACAGTTTGTACCTGTGCTATTAAATTCTAGCAATTTGGAAAAAAAACAAACAAACAACTATTTTTAAAAATTCCTTTTTAACCAGAGCTTGTGGATATTTTTGTGCTCTTAGGACTGGTATGTTATTTCTAACTGTGAGCTCTTCCCACATAATGTTGTAAGGAGAAAGATGCCTAAGCAATGAGATTGAATACTAGTTTCTGCCTAATCCAGCTAGTTTAGAACTACAAGCCCTGACTCCACAAGCCTTCAGTCTTCCTCCAGCCTCCCACCTACTGTTGTTTCAGAGGAGAAGGGCTGTTTTGGGGCAGTGTGCTTGATTTTTATTGTGGGTTTTTTTTTTTTAATTTTGGGGGGGTCTTTTTAATAGGTGTGGAATTCTGTTGGTATCATTCGCTGCTACAATGATGAGCAAGACAATGCTATCGACATAGAATTCCACGATACCTCCGTCCATCACGCGACCCACCTGCCAAACTCCCTGAATCACACGATGGCCGACCTCTCCACTGAAGCTATTTTACTAGCCTGTGAGAGCACAGAGGAACTTGCAAGGTAAGACGTGGCCTTGCTCTGCAAAACCCGTAGTATGGAGTTACACATCAATTGTTTCAAATATTTTGGCTTTTAGTTTCAACTCATATCTCTGTTTTTTGAGACTTTTAGCTTTTGATGGTGCTTCTTATTTATGGAACCACTTTCGAGGGGCGTTTTTACATCCACTCACTTGAAGACTTCAAGAATATTGAAAGATGTAATTTGTTTCCAGAGGATTTTTTTTTTTTTCTTACTTCCTTTTTCAAATACATACATATGTGTGCTGAAAGCTTCATGCACTGCTCACTCAAAGGAAATTGTAAACATGAACAATAGTTTTTCAGGCTGCTCAGATCAAAGATAATTCAGAAGGGCTATGCTATTTCTTTTCACACTGTTGCTAAGGAGACATGTTTGGAGATACGAATGTGAAAAACACAAGTTTGAGAACCATAGACAGATTTAAGCAGCTGGGCCTGCTAGACTCTGTTCTCGCATTTAAGAACGATAGTAACGGTATTTTAGTGCCAGTTTCTGTGGGAATATCTTTAAGAAAGAACTTCTTATTTTCATACATAGAGCATTGTGATAAGTTGAAAAGCACCCTTTGCCTTTAAAAGTATTATTTGTATGTATTGGTTGTCTGATCAGGTTTTTTTTCTCAGTGGAAGTGGGTAATCTCTCAAAAGCCTCAGTGTCTGTGAATCAATCATGGGTAGTTTTCAATTATTAGATGGAGAACTGAAGTTCCAAATTTTTAAGGCAGCACAGTATGACACACTTGTAATGAGGGGTAGTGAGCACCTTTAGTTCTTCTTGGTGTTAATGAAGCAGGACACTCAACCTGTTGCCATCCAAAAAAAATCTCCCTTTGGACCTTTAAACTGCCTCTGCCTTAGAAGCTCTAAATCTACGGTGCTGGAGGTTGAGCTGGCCCTTTAGTTCTTGAGGAATAAGAGTAACACCTTTGCAAGTGACCACTTGTAATTTGTAGTTCCTTTCCATGACCATCACAGATTCTAGATCTGATAAAAAGGTAATGTATCAGTGTATTTTCAGATACTTTGGTTTTTTCTCACATCCAGATATTTGACTGTTGTTGTTCTGTCTCTCTTTTAGCAAACTCCACTGCATTCATTTTAGCTCCTGGGACGCCAACAAGGAGTGGACAGTAGATATGCCAAAGGATGAAGACATTGAAGCTCTCTGTCTAGGGCAAGGCTGGGCTGCCTGCGCCACTACGGCCTTGCTGGTTCGTGTGTTCACAGTTGGAGGAGTTCAGAAAGAGATCTTCAGTCTCCCGGGTCCCGTGGTGTCTATGGCAGGACATGGAGAACAGCTGATGGTTATTTATCACAGAGGTAGATTTTTTTTATTTTTTTTTTTCCCTTCTGCCTTTTCAAAAGTAGGGTTATGTTTTCAATCCTCATCCATTACTGGCTTCAAATGCTGGTTAATTTGTGTGTAATCACCAGAAGTGTTTTCTTCTACTCTTTTCAATCGTGCTTGTCCTTCTTCTTTTCTTCTCGGTGATGATTTTACACTCACGACCCGCAGACCTTTGACTTCTGACAGCAAAGCCTGTATTTCATATTATGATGCCTAGATTAACCTGTGGGGAAGGGGAGAATTTTATAACAGAACCACAGAAGGTCTTTGGTTGGAAGAGACTTTCAAGATCATCTAGTTCAAGCTTCAACCAAACACTGCAGCTCACCACTAAACCAGGTCCACACGCCGTTTAAATACCTCCAGGGATGGTGACTCCACCACTGCCCTGGGCAAACTATTCCAATAATATTCCAACAGTGACATTAATAGATTAAATTTGGATTTTGGATATCCCAGAGTAAATTACTCTGGGAAACAAAGGAATTAAGTTGTTATTCAAACTCTGTATGTCCAAAATAACAAGTAGTCACTTGTTTGACAGTGGTGTTCACGAATAACCCAGCATTAGAATTAATTTTTGATTCAAAACTTGAATTTAGCCAAGAGACAAGACAATTCTTCTGCTTTCTAACATAGTTGTTGAACAACTTCTTCCTAGGTACTGGATTTGATGGGGACCAGTGCCTCGGAGTACAGCTGATGGAGCTAGGAAAAAAGAAAAAGCAAATTTTGCACGGAGACCCTCTTTCTCTTACAAGGAAATCCTATTTGGTATGGGTTGGATTCTCTGCAGAAGGTATGAAATACCTGCATGGGTGACCTTGGGGAATTTTTACAGCATTGGGGGAATTTTTCGGGGGAGTTTGGCTAATTCATGCCCTTTTAGTAACGGTGGTGTTAGGAACTAGACTTTTTTCAATCTCCCCAATGCAAAACAAAATTCTGTTTTTCTGTTCTTTCAGTATATTTATCAGAAATCTTTAATATGTTTTCACTATGAATAGAATACACTTGAGTGTTACCAGAACTTGTTTTCCCAATCAGTTGCCCTGCTCAGCAATAAGAAATAAACTGTATTAGAATCAGAGAAACACTGAATCATTTCGGTTGGAAATGACCTTTAAAGCTCATCAAGTCCAACTGTTAACCCATCCCTGACAGGACACCGCTAATCCCTGGNCTGACCCAGCCAGGATGCTGGCGGCTTCTTGGCCACCTGGGCACTCTCTGGGTCATCTTCATCCATCAGTGCACCAACACCCCCAGGTCCTTTTCCACTGGATGCTTTCCAGCCACTCTGTCTTAAGCCTGGAGCATGGCTGGGGTTTGTTGTGACCCAAGTGCAGTACCCCATAGTAAGTACTGCACAATAAGCATGTTCAACTCTCTCAGGAAATTCCACACTCCCTCCTCCAAAGCTGGCAGCTTGGGAGGAGTTTCCAGATAACCAGAAAAAAGTAATTATAGTAATTGAAACTTAGCTAATTTTCTTTGGGAATCTACCCAAGCAGTATGAAACTGATTTCTTCCTAAAATGTTTTAAATTGGAACTTATCAGTTGACTTGCAGTAGTGTTGACTGTCAGAAGGTGGTGCATCTTTCTAAGGAAAGGAGTTTTTCCCTAGGTTTTCCCTAGTTTTTCAGCTAGGTTGTACTGTTTGGGTAAGAAAATGCCCTATTTGAGATACAGAAACCATCATTTCCCAACAGTATCCACCAGTTCAAACTTACCTTGTAATGAGTTGCCTGTCAGGATAATTCCTTTCGTCTGTGACAAACAGGTACCCCTTGTTACGTGGATTCTGAGGGAATCGTGCGGATGTTGAACCGAGGACTCGGGAATACTTGGATTCCAGTGTGTAACATGAGAGAGAATTGCAAAGGAAAATCTGATCATTATTGGGTGGTTGGCATCCATGAAAATCCCCAGCAGCTCAGGTCAGAGATTTCACAAAGAAATGGTTTGTTTGGTTTGGGTTTAAATTACAGATTACTTGGTAGGAAGAGAAGCTGGAAACAACTCCTAAAACAGGGCATTAAGGAATATACATAGTAAATAATCTAGTTCGTAAACGGAATTTGACATGGATGTTTCATTACTAAATTGGGTTTGAATAAACTCATGAAGAGTTTTATAACTGGTAACTGCCTAATTGGGGCCTTTTGCCTCAGCTAACAAGCGTGTGCACCTTATTCTGAAATCACGTGTGTCTGAGGCAGACACATTCAGGAGACTGCATTTTGCTCGAGAAACCCACTCAAAAGTTCTGGTTGCTGTTAGGAATCTGCTCCTGCTGTGGAAGATTGTTAGGGTTTGGATTTTGTTTGTTTTTTTTTTTTTTATGTTTTTGTTTTATTGTGCGTGTGTTTTCGTGTCGTGGTTTATTTGGTTTTTTTATATGGCTGGTGGGTTTTTTTTCCCTCTATATTTTTCCCTTTTGTCCCTTTGAAAAGAATCCAATCCTCTAACAAATTTATATCCTGAGGCACAGATAAATCTGACCTGTCTGTTGTATTTAAACTGTGGCCGTGAAGAACAATTTTGGCTGTAAAATTGCTCAAATATTTAGCTGAGAGTTATCCATTACCTTATCAAAAATGATACTGCTGTTGTCTGACTCTGTTTCTCACAGCACACATCCTGGACATTTAGTTGCTAAGCTTTTTTTGTAGTGTCCTCTTTATTCAGTGATCTGTGCCCTTTTCCTACCAGGGCAGAATCCACTAGCTCACAGATTTTACTGAAATGTAGGCTCTTTTCCTTTGCTAGTCATGCACAATTGTAGTACTTGGCGGGAGACTGCATTTTATTTAAATTCATGTGACATTCTTTGTAATCCTCTGTTTGTTTTGTAATAGGGGAAGTAATTCGATATGACTGGTAAATGTCAATTCACTGCCTCTTTCTTCCTCCAAATCATTACGTAACGTTGGCCTCCAGAAAACACACCAAAAACGTGCAGGACACATCACCTTGATGGGATGGTCAACTGAGAGTCTGTCATCAGGAGGTTTTTTCCTTCTACTCCCAGAGGGTTCTGCTCTCTGAATTGCAAAGAACATTTTACTCAGAGCCACGAGCATAGCAAAGATAAGATGGGGGCAGGGTTGTTGTAGAAACACCATATGCCTTTATTAACACAGATAGCCAGAACACTAATGCTTCCTGTTCTTTCTTTTTTTTTTTTTTTTAATTTTTTTCTGAAACTACAAAACCAGACCTTTTGCTCAATGCTGCATTGGTGCTGCTGGAAATACAGCTCTTCCCTAATCGATATCTTGCTTAAGTGATTGGTACCAGAAAATACTGGTTCAAATAGAACAAAACAATGTCTATGCTTTTAGTATGTCTTCATCTGTTTCTTCCTTTGTTGTGGTTTGGGTTTTTTTTTTCCCCCTTCCCCACCCCAGCCGTGTGTGTCTGGACACTCCCCTCATAAAGTCCAAGACCCCTCACCAAAATAAATGGTCGACGTGCCTGCTCTTGTTCCAGTGGCCCTCAGTCATTCCCTAGTTTCTGATTTTAATAAATTGCCTTTACATTTTGTTAAATAGCTGTTAACTTGTGTGTTTTGTCAGAGATCTCTGCCTGTTACGTGCCACATTTTGGAGTTTCTAGTTTGAAACAAGAACAGCTTTTTAAAAAAAACAACTTTTATTGGTTGCGGTGTAAAAATAACCCTTTACAATGTGATCTTACATATTGCTGTTTATGCCTGTCATTTAAGTACTACTTTTTTTTAAAGAACAAATCCTCTTAGAGTATTTTGCTGCTTAGGAGCCATGATTTAGATGTAGAACAACTGGTGACTGTAGGTGTTGAAGATCATCCGTGTGTTTTGTTTCCCTTGCGCAGGTGTATTCCTTGTAAAGGAGCCCGCTTCCCTCCCACGCTCCCGCGGCCTGCTGTAGCAATATTGTCATTTCGACTTCCTTACTGTCAAGTCGCCACAGAAAAGGGACAGATGGAGGTATGGAATGGTGTGGAGTCCACAGCTGATAGTCTCAGATGTCCCCATTGTAGGGATCGTATGAGATTCTTATCTCTACTAGGAGAGAGAGTGGTGTGAATTCCGAGGAAGACGTGTGGCCCAGGAGGTTATTTGGGTTCAGTGTTTTGTGTAGCTTCTCTGGTTTGATTCACAACTGTTTCTAGAATGCCAGATACCACTGCTAGAGCTGATGCAACATTATATTTAAAAATCTATTTCTGACCAATGAAGTCTTTCTCACCCTCTCTTTGATTTTTTTTTTGTTTTGTTTTTTGTTTGTTTGTTTTTTTTTTTTGTAGTGGTTAATGTTCTAGTAAGCACCAGGTTTAGGGATCCAAATTCAGACCTCCTTGAAGATGCAAATTCAGATCTCCTTGAAGATGCCTATTAATATTTTAGGCACAGTGAAATTTCTGGAAGATGTTTTTTGACGGAGGTACTAAGTACTGAAATTCACATGATCGCTCTGAAGGTTGTACGTTCAAATTCATATAATCACTCTGAAAACACAGGCCTTCCTGCTTAGCTTATTTTGTTAAGGTAGAGACTGGTTGAAACAAGATGTTCCTGTGGAGAACTTCAAGAAGAATATCTGTATTTATTCTTCAGGGTTTTTTTATAAGTTTAAATATTTCAATCCTATGGTGTTCAGGTCTACTGCACAAAATAGAAATGAACATCAAATTCTAACCTCAACCTTAGAGGCGGTTTAATGCTATTTGAAATTTATTCTCTTTGACAGAAGTGTAGATAAAAGTTTTAATAATAAACACTGTCTCAAATTTAATTAATTCTCCTTCCTCTATGTGTTCAAGTCATTTTGTTCTTTGATGGAATATGTCTTCCGCACACACCCCCAGAATAATTGAAGGGAAACAGCAGCAACTGTTCATTTAGCTTGAGGGAATATATAATTCTGTGTAGGAAAAGAAACAGGTTATTCCAACACACCTGATGAAAACCTACTGGTTTTGAGTAAGTTTATAATTATTTTGTAGCAGAGCTACTCTGGTCTCATAGCCGTCTTAATATTTCGCTGAACTCAAGATTTAATATTTTCCATTTTCATCACAGATGATGATTTCTCCTCCAGTTACAGAGTTATTCTCTACTACTTCCAATTTGCTGTGGGACAGAAGTTATAAGCTAAAATAACCACCTTGTTCTAGACTTGTCTGCCCTGGTAGCAGGCTGGTGAGCGTGTAGATGTCACCTGCTGGAAACCTGCACTATAAATGGAATTTAACAGATACGGTGTCTGTTTGGATCAGCCTGTATTTGGATGGTTGTTAGCGTGATCTATTTATTCCTCGGTAGGCATTGGCTTTTAAAGAGAATTGGCTACCCTCACCCTCATTATAAGATGAAAGAAACATTTCAGAATAAGTTGATTCTGGTTAGGCATGATATTGTGGGTTGGTTTTTTTTCCCCTCTGACCTCCAGCACACATCTTTCTGCCTTTTTTTCAGGAGCAGTACTGGCGTTCCGTCGTATTTCACAACCACGCAGATTACTTATCAAAAAACGGCTATGAATTTGATGAAAATGCTAAAACTCAGGCGGTGAAAGAACAGCAAGAACTTCTAATGAAGCTGTTTGCTGTAAGTACAAATAAAAAAATAAAAACAAACCAGAAAGAATCCCCAAGGTTTCATTTTGAGTAGACAGCATTTGATGTAAATTTTGATGGGATTCCTCCTCTTAGAAGTCTGGCTAGTGATTGACAATCCAGCTAGTTCAGAGGCTACGAGAAGAGGTGGACTGCAGTAAATATTACTGCTTATCACGATGAAGGGTGGGAGGAAAAGGCCAAAAAAAAGTTTTTTCTTTACTCGTGCTTGTTGGTGCTTTGCCTTTATTCAACCTGGTCTAGTGGGAGGTGTCCCTGCCCGTGGCAGGGGGTTGGAACTGGGTGATCTTTAAGGTCCCTTCCAACTCAAGCCATTCACTTCACCAAGACCATAATATTCTGACCCTTGAGTCTTGAGAGCGCTGTGGAACTGTGAAGTGTGTGAACTCTCCAGGCTTCTTCTCTTTCAGCTTTCTTGTAAACTGGAGCGTGAGTTTCGTTGTGTGGAACTTGCTGACCTCATGACACAAAACGTTGTGAATTTGGCCATCAAGTACGCTTCCCGCTCTCGGAAACTAAATTTAGCTCAGCGCCTTAGTGAGCTGGCTGTGGAAAAAGCAAGTGAGTTGACAACGGCACCGGAAGATGAAGAGGAGGAAGAGGATTTCCGAAAACACTTGGATGCGGGGTAACGTGCATTTCTGTGATTAAAAACCTGGGGATGTTTTCANCCTCTGGATGGTACAGCTATAAGGAAAATAGTTGTCAACCACTGGTCTGATAGTGTGGAAAAAAATGTCACAACGTTTTATCTGAAGCAACGTCTTCCTGGAACAGCAATTTTATGTATGAAGTTTGGAACTTTATTAAGCAAGAGGAAGTGCTAAGTCCCTGAACTTTCTGTAGCCTTTCTCTTTTTCTTCTGTGTGAAACTGCACATTGAAAACTCATTTCTAAATGCTCTACCCTGTTCTTCTGGATCATGAATGGAAGCTGTAATCCCACATCTGTGATTTCAGCCACTCTGAGGGTTAAAATTCATCACAAACACTGTATTGTTCTTAGTGCCAGATTAGTCAGTGACATTCTGGTTGAAAGAAATGAACCTTTAGTTTTTGTATACACAGATTTTAGTAATCAGCAAAGATTAGGAGAGAAATCCAAGAAATGTACATACTGCTATTTTTATTCACATATACAATAAAGTAATCTGGGATTATTTATAGTATTGGAGGTATTTGTGTTTAAATGAAAATAAGATCATAGAATCCTAGACTGGTTTGGATTGGAAGAGACCTTTCAAACTCATCTAGTCCAAGCCCCTTGTTCTGAGCAGGAACATCTGCAACTAGAGCAGGTTGCTCAGAGCTCTGTCCAACCTGAAAGATTACAGAAGACGTTTGATGTTTGCATTTATGTTTGTGGCCAAGTGTTCTGGCAACAGTAACAATGCTGTTGTGCACTCTGAAGGTGGCAAAAGGTTCCAGTTTCTGTTTGGTGACTGCACTTGGTGTTTCAGGGTGAACCAAAGTGGTTAATGAATCGTTCTTTTTAGTAATCATCACAGTTTAATCGGAGGTATGATTTAAATAAATGCCAAATGTTATTGTTCTTATTTCCTAACTTAGGTAAGTCAGTGAGCTTTCCATTGTTCCCGTTTTCCTTCTGAATGGGCTGACCCTTTCCCTTTCTGGTGGATTCTTTCCATTTAGTTACAGCAACTCTGCCACAGAGTGGAGGCGGCCGCCGGTCAGAAGTGTTCAGCAGGACCAAGAAATGGAAGATGCTGAGGAAACTGATGCCTATGAGGAAGTGGAGGAAACACCAGAAGTGCATATACAGAGTAAGAAAATTACATTCTCTGAGTAGGCTGGAAGGTGTCTAGATTTGTCTTTTCACAGACTTAACAAGGAATTTTTGAAAATTCCCAGATAATTTGTAGTTTGGATAATTCAGAAGTCTGTGGGACTATGAAAACAACAGGATTTTCTATTTATGGTTTTGTTTTGTTCTTTTGACAGCAAATTTAGGAAAGACAGGCCCGCCACCTGTCACAGGGCACCGCAAGTGAGGTACAGGAGGTTTGATTTAGAAACCATTTAAATAAATAGAAAGAAATCCCATTTGTTTCACTAAGTTTTGAAACTCAGCAGCTGTAGCAGGGGCCAGGTTTTCTGCTGTCTGGTTAGAACAGATCTGGTAGTGTCTGACCCGTCTTATTTGGCTGTTGACATGTGAAAAAACACACAGGAATAATGAGGTGACATGAGGGAACTCTTGCCCATGAGCTTCCTGTTCCTGGAATTCCTGTGGGAAACGAGTGGTCGTGCCTCCCTGAGTGAGCAGCTCCGTATCCAGCCTTGCAGAGAAACAAGTTCAGTGTGGGTCACCTGCTCAGCCCCAACTTGCTTGTGCACTGGACTTGGACACCATCTGAGGGACCCTTGGGTTTTTTTCCTATTGTCTGGTACTATTTCTAATGGACTGGGTGACCTTGTGAAGCCCTTACTTTGGTTTCAGCTCAAATCTTTTAGGAGTTAAATTGAGAGATGGGTAGTTTGCTGGGCCCCTTACCGCCTTGAACTCGCCCCTTACCGCCTTGAACTCGCCCCTTACCGCCTTGAACTCGCCCCATACCGCCTTGAACTCAAGATTTAAGGAGTAAGTAAGTATACAATTCTGAGTTAAATCTAGGTAGAGATAACAGATGGCTTTGTAAAAGCGTACGTACAATTTGGAAATGAAAAGTCGTGCTTTAAAATACAGATTGCTTTAATTTACGTGTCTGTTTGGGGTTTTGTTTTTATAGAAGTTATGTTATTACATTTTATTGGACTGAAATATGTACCTCTTTCTTTTTTTTTTCTGAAGGGCCAAATCCTTTCTCCAAAGGTGTCACATCGGCAGAGGTCACTACTCCGAAGTCTGGTGAGTAGCTCTCTTTTTATTCCAGGATAACTTTGTCATGCTTCACAATATCTGCTCCTGATTTTATCATCCATTCTCCCATCACTCCTAAAATTTAGTGCATAAAAAGCGATAACTTGCGCTGGTGGTTGCTCTCACATTTTTAAGAGGTTCCCTGCTCCTATCGGTGTCTTCATTACCTCAGGATGTTCCGTATCACTGTTCGGCTTGCCTTAGCCATGCCAAAGGCTGAATCAGTTGTCTTGCCTGGCTACCTCATAAAGGAATTCTTTGGGACAGGGCAAAAAAATGAGAACAACGATCAGTTAATTTATTTTACAAATCACAGGCACATTTACTGGTTGTACTTACAAGGCAGAGTTAATAACCCTGCCCTAGAACTGTGACACTGAGCAGGCAGGGGCAGCACACGACCTCTTGCTGCTTCGTGCTTCTTCCCTCCTGCTGACTCTCGAGCAAGAAGAATAGGAGTGGAAACGGATTTGGGAGTGGAGGAAGTTCTGGGTCTTCCTGTGGGTTTGTATTTTAAGCTGTTGGGCCTGTGTGGCATTTCTGACATCTAATAATAGCTGAGCACTTACACTGTAGCCTTCATGGGACTATTCAAGTGTCTCTTCTCTTTTATCCGACCACTTTCAAGCCTGGTAGGAACTTGTTTTCTTTGATACAGACTTTAGCTTAGTTCTTCTCTTGTTCTTCTCTTCTTAGTGCTCCTCTTCAGTTCTTCTCTTTGGTTTAGTTCTCCTCTTCAATTTTCAGTGAATGGAGGCTGAAAAACACACAAGGAGCGTTAGCCTTGCTCTTTGGAAATGAGCCTAATGTTGTTTCATCTACTCATCTAAAATGTGCACGTTGCTTCACAGATATTTACATATATGTGTGTGTGTTTTTACTTTCTTTTTTCTTTCCTACTAAATAGCTGTAATTACATCAAGCAGCCAAGGACGAGTGAATCCCTTCAAGGTAAGAATTTTGCAGCTGGTTTGACTGCAGTCTTCTGAAAATCCCAGCAGATTATTGTATCTGAAGTTTACAATGTAAAGTTTACAAATGTACCAAGAACAGGTATCTTGGAGGGGCAGAGGAAAGTGACAGGAAATAAATAAAATGCCTGCTTCTTTGTTTGTCTAGGTGTCATCCAACAAAAAGGACCCAGCGGTCCCCTCAGCAAATGTTCTAGACACGATGAGCAAATATTCAAAGAAAACTTCCTTGTCCAGCAGTCGAGCTGTAAACAAGCAGAACCCTCCCGTTATAAAGCCTCTGATTCCCAAACCCAAGTCCAAGCAGGTAATATTTCTAGTCTTTTTATGCTGTTTGAGTGAGCAAAGAACAGTAAATAGAATTTTAGCTGCTTTTATCAAGTACAAAACCCTGTTGATTGAGTAAAGGGTTTTAGATGGCAAAGTTCGGTTAAGCATATTGCAGAAAGTAGAAAAGCACATAAAAAAAACAAACAAAAAAATGATTTCAAATTGTAGAAATTACATTCTGCCCTGAATCTTGTGCTTTTACTTTAAATAGTGTTAACTAAACTTCTGCTGTGCTGAAATTGGATGGATTCTGTGCTATATTGGGGAGTCACCTAATGCTATATTGACAGGGGTCAGTCTCTTCTCCCAAGTAACAGGTGATAAAACCAGAGGAAGCAAACTCAAGTTGCCCCAGGGGAGGCTCAAGTTGGAGCTGAGGAACAATTTCTTCCCCTCCGGGGTTGTCCAGGCCTGTCCCAGGCTGCCCAGGGCAGGGCTGGAGTCCCCCTGATCCCTGGAGGGGTTTCCAAGGCGTGGAGCTGTGGTGCTGAGGGACAGGGGTTAGTGGTGACTTGGCAGGGATGGGGCAATGGTTGGACTTGATGAGGTTTCTTCCAACCAAAAGTATCCTGTGATTATTATGTCTTTAGGACAGGCTAGTGTTTTATTAGGCAACATGGTACATGTAGCCTGAGTGAGGTGTTCTTACCCTGTTTGTTTCTTTTTACTTTTAACCTCAATTTCTACAGGTTTCAGCAGCATCCTTTTTCCAGCCTCGTACACCTAAATCCAGTGAAAAAACAGTGGAAGAAAGAGAAGAAAAAGCAGGAAACGAATCCCATGAAGTCAAAGCCCCTGCACAGGAGAACACTGAAAACAGAAGGTGAGTGGACACTTGTATCTCAGTGCCACTTCCAATTTTGATAGAACAGCAAATCCAAACCCTATTTTGTTTCTGAAGACATTAGACTGACCCAAGTAGCCTCATATCAAAGCTAAAGTGTTAGCTCAAAAGTTGTCACATTTGTGAACCCACTTCAAAAATTTGCTAAAGTGCTACTTAACTACACATTTGATCAAACAAACCTGCACAAAGGTGGGGGTTTTCCAGACCACTGCATTACAATCACAGAGGAAGAACCAAGACCTGCATTCTGTTCCATCTTCCCCTGAGTGTGTGGCAGTGTTATTCAAAGTAGAAGTTTTGCATTGGCCTGAGACAGATAAATACATGTGAATAATAAATGAACGAGGCACAATGTCATTTTGGGGCTCTAAGCAACGATTTTGGCCTCGATGCGACTTCTGCGTCTGATAACGACTTTTGAATGATAAATGAAACCACCCTGCTGTGCCAGGGCCAACTCAAAGTTGAAACATCTCTAGCAAATCCCAAAGGAAACCTAAAAGGCAAGGGGTTCATCTGAAAGTGTAAAAACTTTATTTTGGTGTGGGTTGTTTTTTTTTTACAAAAAAAAAGAAAGCAAACCAAAAACTTCCATCGCCTAAGGAGCAGATCTCTTCCAAGCCAAGACTCTAATCTGTCTTGTTCCTCTGCAGCAGATGTATTTTCTAACAATCTCAGTCCTCATGAAACTTGCATTATTATAATCATGTTTCATTTAGCCTTCATTTAACTGAGGGAAATGAAGGTAATTATTATTCATTGGGCCCGGCATTCTTTTCATTAACCTTTACAGATAATGTTCTAAAACAAGTGGCGAGGAGACTTGTGGAGAGGATTAGCTGAAACATGCTAATGCAGGGGCTCTATTTTTAGGTTGCTGGGACCCTGTCAGAAAGGAGGGAGGACCGTTATGCTTTGTCATTCTCAAACTGAAATGTTCATCTCCATATAGATCACAGTTTTAATAAAAATGCTTGACTTAGTCTTGCCTTGTCAGCATGTTCTTCAAGAGTACTGCAATAGGAGAGAGCAGACTGTTGACTCTCTCTATATATATTAAATAAATAGCATATACAATGACTTTCAAGAACAAAAAAGTCCACTTGGGTGGTGTTTAGAAATGTTGTTTTGGGGGATATGGTTTTCTGATAACCTTCTGAAGCTGATGATTTTTGTGCGCTCGTTTTAGACCGAAGACGGGATTCCAGATGTGGCTAGAGGAGAACAGAGCCCACATTTTGACGGATAATCCTGATCTGAATGAAGCAGAAGTGATAAAAGAAGGCATGAGTCGATTTAGAATGTTGTCGTCAGAAGAAAGAATGGTAAGAAAACACTCTCCAATTCTGTGGTTTTTTGAGATGTTCCGCCCCTAGTTATTTTTGGTTAGGATTTTTCTTTTCTTTAAATTTCACTGTTCTTCATCTTGATGCAGTTCAGTTTTGAATTGGGCCGTGGTATATGGCATATACTTTATGAAAATATATCTGAATAATAATTAAAAGCAAAAAGCAACTTTTTCCAAAGTGAGAGAAACATGATAAAGAAATAAACACCAAAAGAGAAGGGAAAGGAGTTAAAAATTATATGGCCAGGCTTAATTCACTGAGGCTTAAATTTGTTCTAAGGCCTTTTGTGGGCTTGATTTGTCCAGAAAGACAATTAAGAGCTTCAATTTCATATACAGGCTCAAATCCAGTATAGATTTGAAGGAGAATGTTGTTGAGAAAGTAAGGAAATTGTTCTTCACTTGATCTTTATTAGTTCTGAACAGAAATTATTTCAGTGCCTCCTGAGAATCAGAGAAATAAGGCGTGTAAAATAAAGGTTTGTAGCTGAATTTGTAGTTCGCTGTTTAATGATGTACTTTCTTCAAAGGGGTGGACTGAGAAAGCAAAAGGAGGAGCAGTTAATGATTTAGCAGAAGATAAAAAGCGAAAGCGCCCGCCAGCTGACGGAGAGGAAGCGAGAACGAACCAGGAGCAAAAATCAGAGGACTCCAATTCCTCCAAAAAACCGAAGCCTTTAGATCAATCTGCAAATGTCAGACTGTCAGCTTTTGCATTCAAGCAGAGCTAAATAATGTGGTACCCTCTGTTTTCTAAAAACATCTGGTAGCTCTGCATTGAGAAATTCACCGCCGTCCTCAAAGAGCGCTTGCAAAAAGGGCACCTTGCTCCAGAGGGTCTTATAGAAAATATTTTATTATCAATTCTTGAGGGAAATGTTGAATCCAGTCTCCCAATCTTTTGCAAGTGACTAGTGTAAATTTTGATTTCAGAACTCCTACTACTGGGCCTGTTACCTAGAAGGACAGTTCCCCCCAGGGTTGCGTAGCCGTGTGCATCAATACTCGGAATATTTGCTGCTAAATCCAGATTAGTCATTCTGGGGAGGATAAACTACATCCAAAAGCTGTCCTGTGGTTTTAGAGAGCGATGGCTTCTGCCCGATTGCCTTCTGCAAGAGGAGGACCCTCCCTGAAATGGGACTGAGGGGACGATAGGATAAATAAAATGATAAATAAAGAAACTGGGGTTCAGCTGCTTTGTCAACATCCGTGGCCGTGACAGCAGCAGGGAGAGAAAACCGGGGACAGAAGCCGAATTAGGAAGGTCAGGTCTGCAAAAATGAGCCATTCCAGGCTGTGCAAATCCAGACCCGTTCCCAGCCTGTGTCTCAGCAGGGTTCAGAAAGTGCTCAGAACTTGAAAATCCCTGGGGTTTTTTATGTAATGTTTGTTTTTACAATAAAATGTGAACGTTTGTTTTAAGGTGGTGACTGTCTTGGCATTTTTTATAATTAAACAGTCTTGTGCCTACAAGTGATGAGGCAGTTGTCTTTACCTTCCCTGGAGAAAAGGCTGTATGTCTAATAAATGTATTTGAAGCAAGCTCAAAAGTTTGAAATGTTGATAGAATAATAAAATAAAGTAAAATAATTTAACTCTTTACTGTAACAAGAGTTGTTCTAATTCAGAGCTTTTTTTTCCTCCCCTGGGTTTGCACAGCTTCTCATCTTTTTCCTTTTTCACTCTTCATTTCTCTTCACATTATTACTGAAAAGGCAAACGACTCTGTTTAGAACCTATTTATAAAATTGAAATCTGGAGATTGAAGATTTCAGTGAGATTTCTGTAAAAGCCACCAAAGTCTTAGTGTAGAAAAACAGAAACAGAGCTGAAGACCTGTCAATCTAAATACTTTTGATTTTTTTTTTTTTAATCCACAGTTCCTATATATTATTATACAATTTATTTGGTTAATGCTGATAGTAGACAGCTGGCAGTAATCAGTGTAAGTAATAATTAATTTTCAGTATTGACATAATGTGGAAATTTCAGTGATTTTTTTTTTTTTTTCCTACATTTTTTTTGAAAAGAAATGATTGTATCAGAGACCAGAATTTATTTTTAGGCAGTAAAGCACATTTCCACATTGGAGCGTACTGGAGAAAAATGGAATTGCGTCGGTAAGAAAAACATGCGGATAGAAAAATCCCTAGGAGCCTGGTGAACTGTGTCATGTTTTCTTTCTGCTAGACAGGGTCCTTCTGAGGATGAGTTGAGCATCTTGCCCACGGTGCTGGGAGGGGGCTGGCTGCAAAGGGGTGGGTTTCTTTTCATCTCCGTACCTAAAATCCATATTGAAGCTGAGCTGCCCTTTCCACAGCCCTCAGGCAAGAAGTTCTGTCACTGCAGTAAGTGTTTGAGTGATGCCTCACGGCTTCTGGGTGAAGGCTGCATAAAACTATTTGAACAAAATATTTATTCAGAGGGAAGGGGTCTTGTCCCTCTGCTCCCAGGGCTCTGGGGAGTCACCCCCCACCCTGCAGGGCTGGGTCCAGCTCTGGAGTCCTCAGCTGGAGCGGGGCCAGAGGAGCCCCAGCAATGCTGGGAGGGCTGGAACCCTGTGCTGGGAGGCCAGGCTGGGAGAGTTGGCCTTGTTCAGCCTGGAGAAGAGAAGCCTCTGAGGAGACCTTCTGGGGGCCTTTCAGGACTTCAAGGGGCCTGTCAGAAAGATGGGGACAGACTTTGGAGCAGGGCCTGTTGGGACAGGACAAGGGGGGATGGGTTTCAAATAAAAGAGGGGAGAGTCAGACTGGAGAGAAGGAAAAGTTTTTTTTATGCCAAAGGTCGTGAGAGCCTGGCCCAGGTTGCCCCGAGAGGTGGTCTCTGCCCCATCCCTGGAACCATTGCAGGGGAGGTTGGCTGGGGCTCTGAGCAACCTGCTCTAGTTGCAGATGTCCCTGCTCCCTGCAGGGAGGTTGGATTAGATGACCTTGAAAGGTCCCTTCCACCCCAAACCATTCTATGATCCTATGAAGCCAATTGTACTTCTGGCTGTTGGACCATCCCTGCTGTTCAGGCTGTGCTTTGCTTCAACCTATAGGCACAAATCCAGTGCAGTTCCTCTTCTGTAAGCGAGCCTGCGAACAGCTCGTCCCACACAGCATCCAAAGTCCTTTTGGCTCCTGCAGGAGGGATGAAACATCCAAAGTAAACTTCCATTAGAGTTTTCTGAGAGCTGGACGTTTGCAATCGTGTAGCTCTGAACAAACATGCCAAAGGTCTGTTTAAAGGGAGGATCCTGGATTTTGTGGATGGTTTCATGGAAATCACTGGGGATGTTGGGCACTATCCTGCAGGTGCCTGGTTCCTATTTGCTTTTCTCCTGGCTTAATTTTTGCTGTGTAAGGTCATAGAATCTCCGAATGAGATCCCCTCCAGGGATGGGGCAGCAACCACCTCTCTGGGCAACCTGGGCCAGGCTCTCGCCACCCTCAGCAGCAACAATTTCTTCCTCCGCAGGCTACATCTCCCTCTTCTAGTTGAAAACCATCCCCCCTTGTCCTGTCCCAACAGGCCCCGCTCAAACGTCTGTCCCCATCTCTCTGACAGGCCCCTTGAAGTCCTGAAAGCCATCACAAGATCTCCCTGGATCCTTCTCTTCTCCAGGCTGCACAAGCCCAACTCTCTCAGCCTGGCCTCCCAGCAGAGGGTTCCAGCCCTCAGACCATTTTTGTGGCCCTCATAATGCCCGTGGGTTTCATCAGAAACAACATCTGCAGCCTTGGGCTCACGCTCTGGATCTCACCGCTGCTCCTACGTTGCTTTCCTCAGCGATGGGCTTTGCTCTATTGCACAGCTCAGGGCAGAGCTACAAATACACCTTCCATCACCTGGAGCCTTCCAGGGAGCTGCGCTGAGCCGGCCAGGAATGGGACGCGCTCATCCAGCAAAAGCATCGGCAGGACAAGGCTAAGTATAACTTTCAATTCGGGTGGAAATAAAATGCCAAACCGAAAATAAACAGAAAACGTGGGATGGATTTTCAAGTGAAAAGAGGTAAATCTCTCCTGACTCTTGTTTGTGGTTTTTTTTCTAAAAGATGCTCCCTAAACAATTTAATAGAATTTCAGAAATGCTCGTTTGTCCTGAATCGACCAAATTTCTGCTGGAAAAAAAACAGGTATTTTAGATAAACCAACATGGAAAAGGTGCCAAGGAAGCTGCCTGATATTGGTTGATCCTACGGCGCTCAGAAAACCAGAGAGGGAGGATTGCACTGCAGAAATATCTCATCTTTGGGTTGGATTTGAAAGGTAGTGGTCTCCATGTTGCTGTGCTGAAAGCTTTGCTGCACCCACACCCAGCGCTGACTTCCCTACCTGGTTATTGGCGCTCTTCTTCAAACACAAAGCATCTTCTTGACCTCACTGTCTGTGTCCGAGCCTCCCGTCCTCTTCCATTTCGTTTTGTCGTCTGACTTGAAACCCTTTCTCATGAGCTTTTCCAGAAGAAGAAAGTGGGGTTAAAAAAGCAGTGTATGAAAACAGATAGCAGGTGACGGGAGTGTGCGAGAAAGAATGTGGTTGAACTGTAGAATCTTAGAACCCTTTTGGTTGGTTTTGGCTGACCCCTGGGAGCAGAGGGGCAGAATCCCCTCCCTGGCCCTGCTGCCCACGCTGCTGGGGATGAGCCCAGGGGGCCAGGGGCTGCTGGGCTGCACTCGCACATTGTTGGCTCGTGTTCAGCTTTTCATAAACCAGCAGCTCCAAGTCCATCCTCAAATCAGCATTGCTGGTGCTGGTTAAGGTTCTCCAGGACTTCCTCACTGAGGATTCACGTCCACTTAAAGCGAAGTTCCCATAGCTGGTTTGGAATCGCTTTCTCTGATCAGAAAATTAACCACTGTAGGTTATAGCTTCTCCTTTTGTTGCTGCAGGAGTGAGCAATGCTGTCAGAATCAGACAAAGCTTGGCTTAACAAACCCAGTGTAAGTCACCTTCTTGGACATACTGCTCTGTCCCTCCATCCTCTGTGGTTGTCACCAGCTCTGACGGTGCTCACAGCCAGGGTAATTTGATTACTCCAGATGGGAGAGTTTCTTACCTCATAGGCAGTAAAAAAAGTTGATACCAATGAAGAATGATTTTGGGGTGGAAAAGTCAAGAAAACTCAACCAGCTTGGATGTTTGGGGTGAAGCTGGGCAAAGGAGCCCCTGTGTTTGGGCAAGCCTTCCCATCTCAAACACCTGGCTGTGTAACACACCTCAACTGCTTTCCAAAAGAACGGAACTGGAGTGACTGGAGTCTCCCAAGGAGATGGCAACACCAGTGAGAACTGCCTTTGAGAAGGTCGGGTAGAGCAGCAGAGCTCTTTGCTGGAGAAGAGGAGATCTGGCTGCTTCTCTCTCCTCCCGGCTGAAGTGCAGAAGGAGCTCGGCCGAATCCTGCCGTATAAATTTAATAGTAATTCATTTACTTAAAGGCAGGAAAACATAAACACCCACCGGGGCTGTGAGAAGAGCCACTTGATGCCGGACTCAATTGGACACGAATGACAGAGAAAATTTGCAGGAATAGTTTCAAGCCACGTGTTGCCAGGGAACAATCCAGCCTACAAATCGCATTATCGATCTGGGGGTAATAACGGTGAGAAGCAACCGAGAGGAGCGATGCGGGGACACAGCTGCTGTTCCCGTCTGCCCGGTGCGTGAGTCAAAACCCACCCCTGGGTTAGGAATGGGCTGGAGGGACCTAGAGAGCCCCCTGGCCGATGTCAGAGAGCTCCCGTCAAAAACAGGGCACAGGCCCACGGGAGCCTGTTTTCACCTCCTTAAAAGTCTAAATATGGATATTCTTCCCGTAGTCTGTCCAGGCTGTATCTCTGAAGTTTTCCAGATACTGGGGGAAAAAAGGCTGGACTGGTCCATCCCTGTGAGATCCCGTGTCCTCGCTCTGTGACGGCATGAAAGGAATTCCGGGGTAGGGCAAAACTGCTGCCTTCGCTTCCAGCTCCAGCTCTACCATGTGAGACCCCACCAGAAGACCCCTCAGACCTCAGGGATCCTCCGTCCTTCCAGAGCAACAAATTTCCCCTGTAAGAGACCAATATTTTAGGAGCCTGTAATCAGTTTTGTTTGTTATTCCGGGTAATGAAATTAAACCGCTCGTGATTCACTCTTTAAACTGACGCACTGTGATTCCAGGGGCTGATAAATCCCGAGCTGTTTTTCCAGGGCCTGGGAAGGATGTCAGCAGGCTGCCAGGTTGCCACCCATCGCTGTCACGGGCACAGCTATTACTTGAGAATCACGTTCGGGTCACGTTCTGCCTTGATGTTAATAGCAGGATCGATCCACATTGCTCTTCTCCTGCTTGAGCCGGTAATGATACGCTGGGGCGACGCAGACGCTTTGAGAATTCAAGGTGGAATTCATCATCTCGAACGTTCCGCTCCGAGCCCGGTCCTAAACGCTTCCACTTTATAGTCAAGGAAGGAAAAATAGGTGTCTTTTGTGAGTGATTTGTCTCAGCCTTCGAGCAGCTGTCAGAGCAGAAATTACCCTTCAAATACTTTTGAGGTGGCTTCATCCAACCCAGTGAAGACTGCCCAGGGTCTCATCATTCTTAGCCAGCTTGGTGTGGAGATTTCTCCCAAGAGCCCGCTCTTCAAACCCTGATGAGAGTCTCAGGTACGCAGGGAATGATGCTCCAGCATCCCTTTGGTCCCGCTCGGTGCCACCCAACCCACAAGGAAGCTCAACTGACTAAAACATGCTGGAGCCTGAATACAAACCCACTCCATCCTATCCCTACTTTGTATTTTCCCTACTTTTGGAGGTGAGAGAGGCCTCCGATGGGCTTTACCACGGACCACTCACCCGTGTGCCCCCACCTTGGCACCCAGCAGCATCCCCTGGCTCTCACGGGGACCCACCAGGCACTCACCAGCAGGCTTACTGGGCTCTCATCCGCTTTAAATCCTGCCCTAGATTTGCAAATAATTCAAATTACAACCCTGGGGAGTTTCGCACTCCCTCTTTTGCTGCATTTTAAGAATCTCTCATCGATCTTTGAATAGCAAATAAAACCCCCAAGCTCTGAGCGAGCTCAGGAAAGAGTAACAGGGCAGATTCCCGCTCGGAAAATCAGAGTATTTTTTAGCCATGTTGCACGATACCCTCTGCCACTCTTGCATTTCATAGTTGGTGGTTTGCTTCTTTTGGATATAATCTTTATATTGGATATAATCTTTGTACCTTGTGGATATAAAAATTTCTTGGGATATAAAAATTTCTTTGGAAAGGCTGCGTGAGAACACGGGGTGTCATTAATAAGAAGCAATAAGAAATTATAAAATAGTAATAAATATAAAAATAGTAATTGATAAATTATAATAAATTATAAGCTCCCACAGCTGCTGAGTTCAGACTGTTACAGAGTCCAGGGTGATTCCAGAGGGAGCTTATCTTCTTCTTTTCCAAGAAAATAAAGGTAGCAAAGACCAGGGAGTGCCAATATACTTTGATGCCCTTTACTAACCCCTTTTTCATAGGTCTCAGTGGTTTGTAGCTCCTAAGAAACGCTACCCAACCCTCGGAACTTGGTCTGGAGCCAAAGGAAAGCGGCGGTCGTTCTTCCGAATCCCACGGACAGCTTTTGCACGATTCTAGCGAGGAAACCCATCTAAGTTCCTAGGGAAGATGTGGACGTCTTCGGAGGGTTGGGAAATGACGTGAGGTACCCGGCTCCACCTCGGCGGGTGTGTGGGGAGGAGCGAGGATGGAATTCAAGGCTTTGGATCCTTCAGTTTCTGTTCCCGATCGGAGCCCGGGGCAATAAAGCCACAGTAAAGCCTGGCTGGTTGCAGGCCAGTGCCGGCCCCTTGATTTCACCTGAGTCATCCTGATTCTCTTCTCGTAAAACCTGGGATTGGAAACCGAAAGATAAAAGTGGAGCGTGTTACTTCTGCCGTTTGATGGGGTTTCTTGCCTTTTTTTTTTTTTTTTTTTTTTTTTTTTCTTATCTTGGTTAAATGTAGCTCTTGTGCCAGGAGGATATGGAGGAAAGCCAGTGAGTCATGCTCCACGCCCCATCATCCCTTCCACAGCTCCTTCTCCTCCTGGCAATTTAGCATTTCCTAGGAAGAAGGAGGGAGAATTTGTCCCTTCTGCCTTATGGACAGATCGGGTGTGAAAAGAGAGGGCTTTGCTGGTTCCCTTTTGCATCTTTGTCATTTATTTTGACAGCAACCCAGAAAGCAGGAGTTGCCTCGCTCGTGGTTGGGGTGACAAGCGACGGAGCACACACCCTATGCTCGGTTGGACCTTAATACTCAGCTTCTATCTCATAAAATCCCAAAATAGCTTTGGCTGGAGAGGGCAGCCCTTCCAAACCACCCACCTTGGTACTTATTTGTTCACCGACATTTGAACCCTACGTGGAGCTGGGGCAGAAAGGGCTGTTGGCAAAGATGAGCTGTGCTCGGTCTGTCACGTTTGGCCCAAAAGTGTTTGGAGGATGCTCAAACCATCATCAGGGTGACATCCCAGCCAGATCCTCGTGGAAACCCCAAAACATTTGGCCTCAGTTGTCAGAGACGGCACTTTTCCAGAGTCACAGGTGGGAATATGAAGACACTGGGATGCGTGAGACCTGCAGCAGGAAAGTGTCTCCAGAGCTCACAGGTTCAAAGGAACCAAAACCCAGCCGTGATGAAGTGATAGGAATTGTCATGATGGAAAGGAAATCCACACCGGGATCTTTCTGGTTGATGCATCCTGCTGCCAGCGGCCTAAAGCACCCCAGAATTTTTATGATGGTGTTCCAGCACACTGGGATGCACCAGCATCACCCCAGTTGGAAAAGGACCAGCTCTCAAAGCTATGAGAGAGAGAATATGGAGAACAGTGCGGGGACCTCCTGCATGAGGCAAGGACCTGCATCCCAGTTGGATTCTCTCTGATGGAGCAGCCTCGCCGCTCACCCTGGGCTCCTCACAGCTGTTCCCCATATTGGAGAGATGGAGGGCAGCTCCCCTGCGGGGCCCATAGAATTGTTTTAGTTGGAAAAGATCTTTAAGATCATCAGGTCCAACCATTAACCCAACACTGCTAGGTCACCGCTAACCCATGTTTCTCAGCACCTCATCTATAGNGGCGGGGACGGCTGGCGGGGAGGGCGGCCCCGCAGCGAGGAGGACAACGAGCTGAGCCTGCCCAGCCTGGCGGCCGCTTACACCACCATCCTGCGCTCGCTGGGCGAGGACCCCGAGCGGCAGGGGCTGCTGAAGACGCCCTGGAGAGCGGCCACCGCCATGCAGTTCTTCACCAAGGGCTACCAGGAGACCATCTCGGGTAGGGAGCGCTCCCCACGGCCAGGGAGGGCGGGAAAGAGGGCGGAGGGCACCCTGAGGGGGCTCCGGGCTGGGGATGGTGGGGCTGGAGCCGGGTGCTTTGGGAGCCGCCGCCGTGCTGGTTTTTCTGCTTTAAAATTGCTTTCGCTACTGCCCTGCCCTGGTGCCGGCTGTTTGCTGTCCCTCGTCGGTAGCCAGCCTGCACTGTGGGCTCTCTCGGTCCCCTTCTTCCTGTGATTTCTTCTTTTCGAAACTTTTTTCTTTTTTTTTACAGTTTACATTCTGGCCTGAACTTGGGTGCCTCTGGTTTGGGTGAACAGAGCAAGCGGTTTTGCTTTCCCTCTTGTGATGGGAACTTTTCAGGAACTTGTTGGTTGTACCTTTCTCCATCCCCGGCTGGGCTGTGCTCAGAAAGGGGAGGAACATTTGCTTCTATTAGCAGACGTGCGTGGCTTGAATTTTCTCAGAAAAGGCCCCTTTCTGCTGATGCTTTTATCAAGTGTGGTTTTCCAAAGGTGGGAATGCAACTTGAGGAAGCGAGGTAAGGAGGAGGGAGAAGGTTGGGGAGATCCCTGCCCCATCTCAGGATCTCAGCAGTGAATACAGGTGTGGAGAGGTACCCCAGGTTCACATCCCTGCCCCAGGTGAGTCTGACCTGCTTGCTGGCTGCGGACCCTCTCTGAGAGCAGGAGGAGATGACGTGGGTGGCATTTGTTCTCATCACTAGCAACTCGAGAGTTGTCTCTCAGTTCCAGCGCAGGGTAAAAATCCTGCTTGAAAATTTAATTTTTGCATCAGCTTTCCTCTTCTCAGCCTTTCCGCTAAGGGCTGTAGCCAGTACAAACAGTACAAAAGGGCTTGGGGAGCTGGGGAGTTCCCCTTCTGCTCCTTCTTACAGTAAAAGGCAAATTCCCCTTAGTGCATAAGGGTTGCAAACACTGTCGGCAAAGATCTTTGAATGTGAATCAGGGAGGAGCTGAGTGTGTTCTGTTCTCTGGAGTGTGGTTCTGGGATATCAAGTGGCCCAGGACTGCATCAGGATGTTGCAGCTGAGTGAAAAGGCTGAACTGAGCTGCTGGCTGGTTTCAGGAAGCTTCTGCTAACACCTTGGAGTCCTTTTTGTAAGTGCCCTGTGCTTCAACTTGATGGATTTTGTGTTCAGTTTCTTTTTTACTTCTCAACTGCTGGGTCTTCTGAAATCAGATTGTGTGTAACTTCCAGCATTAACTTCCTCACAACCAACTTATGCGCTGATACTGTCACCTGGCTTCCTCCAGGAACAGCAGCTCTGCCTTGGTGTGCGTTTTGCCTTTCAGATCCAACCAGGTTTTCAGGTTCACATCTGGAAATAGGCTCTGGGCTGCAGTGGCCATCCTCGCTCCCCTCTTCCTTTAGCCCTGCTGTGTTTGAAATGAGATTTCATTGAAGTCTTATAGAATGATACTTGGTCTACTGAGAATAACTCTGCTCATTTGGGAATTGCCCGTGACTCTCTACTGCCGTAGAACACGTGAGGTCTCAGTCATCCTGCCAGTCTCTAGAAGAAGGATTGTTAGTGATAGTTTCTGAGCACGGATTTCTATGCTGAATGCCAATGGGGTTGCTGCCCACCTTAAATCCTCTCTTCTTACTACCAGTTTTATGTACAGAGCAGCATATTCCCTCAAGTTTAATAGCTTCTGCTATTAAGTTTAGTAATTTCTCCTCCAGTGTGGATTCTGAGACCTGAATACTCTGTCCTAATCTCTCACATACATTTATTCAAGCAGAGCAGCTCTGGACAGTTCCCTCCTCTGAATATCCACACCAGGGAGAGACCTGTATTAGATCCAGGAGTGGAATGTGTCCCTACTAGGTGCTGTACTCTTGGTCTGCTTTTTTCTTTCCTTTTCAGGAATTAAGACAAAACTGTGATCTTAACATCCCTTCCTGTGTCAGGTAGAGAATCCTTTTACTTTTCAGCTACTCACATATTACACAATGCCCAGTTTCCAGTCTTCCCACTCCTTCTAGCCAAACTGTAGCTGAAGGACAAGTCCACAGCAGCCAGCAAAATGACTAGTGGGTGAGTGAGTAGGTAGAGAGTTTTAAAGGCATTCTGAAATGTAGAGCCAACAACTACAAAGTCTTTGGGAAGGAGGATAGCTGTGGGACTGCAGCTCCTGCTGTGTCTGCTGCAGCCTCCTGATGAGTTATACCAAGAGCTGTCTGCTCAGCCAGGCTGAACAAGACCAGGAACTGGCTTGTGAAAGAAACAACTTCCCCCCAGAAAAAAAAACTAAAAGTCCCAAATCCATCAAAATCCAGCCCTGACCTCTTGTTTTCTCAGATTTATTTTGTAGCTTATTCAGCTCCCTGTGTGAAACCGCCTGGTTGGGCAGAACTTAAAGCAGTGATTTGTGGGATGTGTGGGGAGCATGTTCGAGTTTACCCCTCAGCAGGCAGAAAATAACGGTTATAAGAGCTACAAGCGTCGTCTTTTTGTAAAAGGTTTCTCAAGTGAAAACTCTGTGGCGGTGGTTGTACAAACAGGGGGTTCGGAGCAGGGTGGCTTGTAACAGGCATCTGTCTTCAGCCGGCCTGAGCTGAGCTGACAGCTCTTGCCAGGCTGCACAGCCAGAGAAGAGCCCCAAAGATGACCCAAGGTAGTAAATGTCTGTACAACCACAGGCTTTCAGTCAGCCTTCTGAGTTTGCCTGCTTGGGTAACTGCCTTCGGTAGGCAGGAGAAAAGCAGTTTGTTTTGGCTGGCATATTACTTTTCCATATGGGAACACAAAAAAATGAGGTAATAGGTATATTACCAAATTATGAAATATAGTGAAGAGCTGCAAGTACACCACAGGAGATCTTCAGCATTTAGTGCTTGACCTGAGCCTCTCTTGCTGTAAACGAGAACGCGAGGGTTACGTGGCTGATCACAAAACTAAGGGGCCCCGCTGCTCTCGGAGGCTAGTGATGCAGGTGGCGCCTTGCTCTTGTCACCAACCGCTTCTGACTGCAGTTGGGTTGCTGGAAGCTTGAGTATGGTGAGGGATGATGGACTTGCCTGCCCTGCAGCGATCTGTGCTCTGGGGCGGCGCTGGAGGAGAAGACCGAATGGTGTGAGTAGGGAGTTTGGTTTAAGGAGCCCATAAAGCTTTTGGAAGCTGCTTGAGCTGATGTGTGATTTTGGAGTCAGCAAATGGATATTGTTTTTCTTTTTTGAGCCTTGATTGATGATTCACCCTTAAGAACAAGCTATTTTCTTGATCTTTTTGGTCACTGTGAGAACATAATAAAACATTTGGCATACCATTAAATACACTGGGTGTTTCATCTCTCCTGGGTGTTGTCACTTTGCTCCCATGACACCTGGTTGTATTTTTTGTACTTTCCATAGCTCAGCTTTGTAGTGTTGTAGGGAAGATGACATCTAAATTCTGTCCCTCTTCTCCAATTGGATTTATATGGGTAGCAGGGAAGCTTCTACTGTGTATCTTCTGGCTGTTGTTTGACAGAGCAACAGTGTTCCTGCTCTACCCCTTATTCATCTTTGCTACCTGTGTGCTGCAGCTGGTCACTGTATTTGAGCCGTTATTATAGTTTACTTGCTAAATGTCTAAATCTTTCTGTTCTTTCTAGATGATGTCTTTTCTCTTTATTAATTCTGGACTTTTACTAAAGGCCTCGACGCCTGTCTTTGAAATGTATTGAATTGTATTGATCTCACTCCTGTAGTACTAATCATCAAACTTTGATTGGAGTACCAAGAATGCCTCCAGTGATTTCAAGTAAAATCCAGCTGAGGATCAGATTTTAAAAATGCCAGCAAGTGACCCTCGGGCATCTGTGCAGACTGATGGCCATTCCAACAAACCTATTACTGTACAGGTGAGGCTGGCAGAGCAGACAAGACCCCAAAAGTTGTACTTTATCTTCATGCAGTGCTTCTGCGTGAGCAGCCAAGAACAGGGTTTCTTTTCCAGGATCAGATCCATCAGCTTCAGACTTCTGGGTTTAAATTATATTAAAAAACAGTAACCTCTCAGCTTGCTTGGTAAAGGTGAGCAGAACTGTTGAGAGCTGGACTTTCTTCCTGTTGGTTCAGGCAACTGCCTGCCGCTCAAAGACTAAACTTGGATAGATCTGTCTCTTCTTTTACTACAGGTTTAATGTCACACTCAGAGGTGCTGGCTGGAAGTCATATCTAAATCCTACAAATGTATGTAAACGCGGTGAATGAGGCAATAAATGGAAACACAAGATTGCAGACAGTACTGACTTGTAACTGAAGCTGAAGACTTCAGAATCAATCTCGCTGAGCAGAGCTAACTGGCAAGTTACAGAAGCAGTGTTGGTTACAGAGAGTGTCAGAGGCTCACTTCAAATGGTAAATCATCAGGGGGCTGGTTCTGACTGTGTAATCCTGCAAAGGGCTGAACAAGCTGCCTGCATCTGCAGGAGGAAGTTAACTTGTTTTCATCATCCACAAGCACTCTTAAGCAAAGCAACATGTTCATTAAACAGTGTTCTGTCTGGTAATGGTGATAATTGTTAGATGGAGAAAGGCTGGACGACTTTGCTGGTAGGTCTGTGAGCGCGGTGACAGGTTCAGCTGGGGTTTCAGTGTGTTTAACAGGAAAATGAAAATCAGAAATCCTGGGAGAGGATAACTTTGTTTCCTGAACCTCTGTGGTTTGAAATGCTTTATTTGCCTGCAAGCTGCGTGACCCTACTCTGCAGCTTTTATTTTAAAGCAAATAACTAGTTTTAACACTGGCTGAACTATGTGTATGTTGCTTTTCCTCTCTTTAGTTGATGTGCTTGTCCTATGGTGGGAGGTGAAAAGAAATGCAACCTTAATATTCTATTCTTCATCTTCTCTGTGTGGATTTGGTATTTTGACAGATGACAACAACAGTGTAAGCTCATAAATTTCCCCAAGGCTACTCAGTTTGCCAGGGATGAGGGGCTAAGCATCGCTTGGTAAAAATAGTGCCTTAAACTAGGCTGTTTGGTCAGCAGCACTGCCCTTTGCTGAGAGCTGAGGAGCTGCTTCAAATCTTTCCTGGAAATGAGGTACTCCTGGTTCTCTTCTCATGAATGCAACAGTCTAGCCTACGGAGAACTTGAATATCAGGGTGGTTGTGGTATGACCATGGCTTGTTTGTTGTAAAGCAGAGGGTGGGAAATAGAGTTGTTCACAGAAAGGTTTTGGGGGATTTCTTTCCTTAACCTCTACCTGCACATGAGTGACTCCTTCCATGCTGAAACGGGTAGGACTGTAGGACTTTCCAGGGCTACCTCCCCTGCCCATTAATGCTCAAATAACACTGAGCTTGTTGGGAGTTCTGTGAGAAATTTATTAGATGTTGTAACCTCTTGGGTCTTAACTAGTAAAGGCTGATGATCTCTTCATGTTGCTTTTCTGAAGTGTTTCATCTTCCCTGATTATATTTCTTTGCTTCAGTTTCAGAAAAAAGTGTGGATGATGAGGGGACTTTCAACACCACCTATGACATGAGACAG
This sequence comes from Baryphthengus martii, assembly GCA_013396935.1. Lineage (NCBI taxonomy): Eukaryota > Metazoa > Chordata > Aves > Coraciiformes > Momotidae > Baryphthengus > Baryphthengus martii. The sequence continues at coordinate 132,542 of VWZK01010308.1, read as the reverse complement.
TTATTGAAATCCTGATACATTTTAATGAGCATCCTCATAACCCTGCTTTCCCTCATATTAATAAATCTCCAGGCAGAGGACAACTTCTAGAACCTAATCTTAGCTTCATCTGAGAGTCTGCAATAACTGACCTTTTATTCATAAACTTCAGTCTCTCACTGCAACAGGCAAAGTGTCTCATAAACAAAGTGTCTCAAACAAATCTGTATGGCTAGAATTAGTTAAATAGCAACAATGCTTTTTCTCCATCTTTCCTTCTGTGAAATGTGCCTTAAATTACACATCTGGCTCCTCTCTCTTCTGGTGACTGAGGGACTTAAACTTTGCTTCTGCAGCAAATGGTCCTGCCTGAATTTGAATGTCTCTTTCTAGACCCTTGGTGTGGCAGTGATGAAATTTGTAATATTAGTCAAAAACTTGTAGATTCTTTTGTGTCTGAGGTTTGTCTTGATTCCTGTTAGGCAGGCTTGTTACAGCAAGGAAGCCACGTAGTGCTCATTTAATTTTCTCTGCAGCTTTTGAACTCTGTCTATATAAATAGTGTCTATATATGGCATCTTAGGCTTTGTCTCTTTCTAGAGCTCTTCAAGACTTCTTGAAGCAAACAGTATATTCAGACCGCCGCTTTTCTTAGCAACCTGAAGTTAGTAACTTTCTGCAATGGGACAAACTCTTTATAGGAATGAGTGTTTTTGTAGCCTGATTCTCTTCTCTGTATGTGTAATAAATTCCTGGTACTTTTTTAATGCTGAAAGGCTGCAATAATTTTCCTGATTCTTTCCTGGAATATTTTTGCTAACTACGGTTACATGTAGCGTCATCACGTGAATAAATAAAATTTCAGTTTTGATTCTACATCTTACTGCTTACCCAACAGCAGCTGGAAAGTTTTTACCCCAATTTCCCTCTAGATTTAATTCTGACCCTATAGCCTGTTGGTTTCCCTCCCACACATTCAGCTGTTAGCTCTTGTCTTCTGCTCTGTCAATTATGTCTGTCCTCAGATGAAGAGGAACTCCTTGAGAAAGACAATCCAAGGTATCTGCTGACATACCCCAGCTGATTGTGCCTTACTGAATGGTTGGCCTTTGGTCTTTGGCTCATGGTGCTGCTGTTCTGGAGTATCTTCCAAACCGTGACCTGTACCTAGTTCATGCAAGGTCCTCTGTTCCTGCTTTTGGTATAACTCAATCTGGGTTCCTGGGAGAGCAGAAGGTACCTGACCTCAGCCTGTACTTCAGTTTCTGCAAAATTGTTGGATGTTGGTGTGGTGTGACATCTACCTCCCTTGGCCTGAACCCATTCCTACAATGGCCTCAGCTCCCTGCTGTGACTTATGGGACTTGTCTCACCATGGAGAGCACAGGAGCTGCGGGTGAGGACAGGCTGGAGCTGTGTAGTGGCTATCAGGAGAACCTTGTGCCTTATGTCTTTGCCAGGATGGATGAGCTCAAGGAACAATTTTTGGGGAATCTGCGGCCGCTGTTGTGTTGGCCCCGAACAATCCTCAGACTGGCTCCTCTCCAAAGTGGAGCAGTGAGGCGACTGAACGCAGCAGGGAAGTACTTCAACTCTTAGTGAGAACAGCCTACATCACTTCAGTCTTCTGTCTCCCAGGTGTAGTAAAAATGGGCCACCTGAAGTGCTGTGAAGCTGATGCAGCGCTGCTCTGCAGGGCTGCCATCCTTCATTCCCTTCAACTACTGAGCCAGCTGCTGGGTGGGCTCTGGCTTCTTCAATTGCCAGAGGTGCTTTTGCTTTCCTGTGTCACATTAAAGCCATGCAAATAGTTTCTATAGCAACAGGTCTTTTTGCTGAGCTCTGACGCAAAATCCTGAAAGGTCTTTCTCCTTCTGTCTTCATCCAATTCTGACTTTTATCAACTCTTTTTGAAGATAAAGTGGAGGGAAAAAAATTCAATTCTGCTCTGTTTCAGGAGTTAACTTGCAGCAGAGGTGACTGTTCAGTTTTAAGAACCCACTGAAGTTTCTACACCAGGACTTGAACTCTGAGCTGAAATCAAGGTAGAGAAGCAGGCAGCGTGGCTTAGAATGAAAGAACAGGGAAAGAGGCACAAATTTGTCCCCAGCTTTGCTTCTGGCCTGGTTAATCTGTGGCCCTGTTTTCCTTTTTTTGTCGTTTCAGCTCCATTAAGTTCTGCAGAACATGTGCTGCTTGTCAGGGCCCTGTTCGATGCTGTTGCAGATTGAATGGCTTAATAAAAATAAGAGGCAGACAAAGTGAGATAAAATGGTGTTGCCTCTCTGCACAAAGCCTTTGAGTGTCTACCAAACAAGCCTCTCCTGTGTCATTACTGAAAACAAGTGCTGTGGTGGGACACAGCATCTTCTTGTTACTCTTGCCTAACTCCTCTTTTGTCAACACAAAGCTTGGATTTCAAGGAGGGAGAGATGGAGATGGGCAGGCTTCAAGCTGGGCTTATTTCCAGGAGAACAGAACATACAGG
>VWZK01010308.1:99067-124014 GCA_013396935.1 Baryphthengus martii | reverse complement strand
AGAGCAGAAGGTACCTGACCTCAGCCTGTACTTCAGTTTCTGCAAATTGTTGGATGTTGGTGTGGTGTGACATCTACCTCCCTTGGCCTGAACCCATTCCTACAATGGCCTCAGCTCCCTGCTGTGACTTATGGGACTTGTCTCACCATGGAGAGCACAGGAGCTGCGGGTGAGGACAGGCTGGAGCTGTGTAGTGGCTATCAGGAGAACCTTGTGCCTTATGTCTTTGCCAGGATGGATGAGCTCAAGGAACAATTATTGGGGAATCTGCGGCCGCTGTTGTGTTGGCACCGAACAATCCTCAGTCTGACTCCTCTCCAAAGTGGAGCAGTGAGGCGACTGAACGCAGCAGGGAAGTACTTCAACTCGTAGTGAGAACAGCCTACATCACTTCAGTCTTCTGTCTCCCAGGTGTAGTAAAAATGGGCCACCTGAAGTGCTGTGAAGCTGATGCAGCGCTGCTCTGCAGGGCTGCCATCCTTCATTCCCTTCAACTACTGAGCCAGCTGCTGGGTGGGCTCTGGCTTCTTCAATTGCCAGAGGTGCTTTTGCTTTCCTGTGTCACATTAAAGCCATGCAAATAGTTTCTATAGCAACAGGTCTTTTTGCTGAGCTCTGACGCAAAATCCTGAAAGGTCTTTCTCCTTCTGTCTTCATCCAATTCTGACTTTTATCAACTCTTTTTGAAGATAAAGTGGAGGGAAAAAAATTCAATTCTGCTCTGTTTCAGGAGTTAACTTGCAGCAGAGGTGACTGTTCAGTTTTAAGAACCCACTGAAGTTTCTACACCAGGACTTGAACTCTGAGCTGAAATCAAGGTAGAGAAGCAGGCAGCGTGGCTTAGAATGAAAGAACAGGGAAAGAGGCACAAATTTGTCCCCAGCTTTGCTTCTGGCCTGGTTAATCTGTGGCCCTGTTTTCCTTTTTTTGTCGTTTCAGCTCCATTAAGTTCTGCAGAACATGTGCTGCTTGTCAGGGCCCTGTTCGATGCTGTTGCAGATTGAATGGCTTAATAAAAATAAGAGGCAGACAAAGTGAGATAAAATGGTCTTGCCTCTCTGCACAAAGCCTTTGAGTGAGTGTCTGCCAAACAAGCCTCTCCTGTGTCATTACTGAAAACAAGTGCTGTGGTGGGACACAGCATCTTCTTGTTACTCTTGCCTAACTCCTCTTTTGTCAACACAAAGCTTGGATTTCAAGGAGGGAGAGATGGAGATGGGCAGGCTTCAAGCTGGGCTTATTTCCAGGAGAACAGAACATACAGGAGAAGTGTGAGCAGCAGGGACAGGACCAAGATAGGGGCGACTTGGCCGCTGACTTAGCGGCCTTCAGTCTCCCAGTATCACCTGGCAGTTGTTAAGGGGTTGTTGGAGGTGCTAACACTAAGCTGGTTCTTCCTTGAGGAGTAACTTAAAAAAAACCCCAACAAACCAGCACACTTTGCAGGCACAACTGCAGAGGTTATACGGCTGAGCAGGTACCATCTCCAACTTGCTCCTTAACATTACATACATCTACGGTGCAAAATTGGCAAGCCCTGTATAAATGAGAAGTGCAAAGTATCCCTCAGCCCGGTGGTTATATTCTTGACCCTGTGGTTATATTCTTGATGCATGGATCTGTTGAGTTACCTCTAAAAGTGTGAGAGGGCATTGCCCAGATGGCTGTGACTCTGGGCTGTAGCCTAAGAGGGGGTATGCAAGAAGGATGAGTGGCTAACAGCTGTCTCTGGTCCAGCACAGCTCTTTGGTGTTCCAGTAATAAAGTTCTTTATCTAAAGTTTGTAAGGATCTATTAATCCATTTTATACCTGACTTTATATCATACATATATATGAGTCTTCATGGCTGAAGTAGCTTCTGTGGTATCTTTGGCCTTACGCTGTGTGACACATCACCATGACTCTTGAGGAGAGCATGACCATGTTGGATCGTTCTGGGCAGTCGGCTTTGCGGCTGTGCTGACGTAAATCCATATCTAACATCGGGCTCCGAGACGCTCCTGGCAAGGCTGGTGTGAGCCGAGCCGGTGGTCTAATAACAGCAGCGGTCGCTCTGGGAGATGCTTCGTGGATCTGTTTGGATTTAGTTTTAATAACGCTGGGGGTAGAAGCAGGTTTTGTGAAACCACTGTTTGCCTTTCTGCTGGAGAAATGGCACCTGCGCCGAGTGCTGCGGGAGGGAGCAGAGAACCCAGACGGCTGCTCTGTCTCCCCTTCCCTCTCCTCTGAGCCTGCCCTGTTTCAGATTCTGACTATTCCTGGCTGAATTCATAGTTGCACAGCTGCACGGTGCTCCCCACGTAACCCAAATCCCCTCCAGCAATGGTTGGTGTAAACTAAACTCTGAAATTTGACAAACGAAATCCTGCGCCTTTCCAAAGTTGTTTCCTGACCTCTTCGTCCATGGCCCCTACCCCTGCTCTCTGACCTGATCAGAAGCCTTTTGGGGCTCGACCTCGCCCTCTTGCAGGTTGCCAGCCCTTCTGGGGAAAGAAGAGGCGTCGCAGGCAGAACATCTTGCTCACAGTTTCCAGGGTTACCTGTGTTTGCTGATAGCAAACAGGAAATTAAAACGCTCTGTGATGAGGAGACGTTATCGACAGCAGATGGTGGCCATTAGGTGTACGTGCGTGTCAGGGGAAGGCACAAAGGCAAGAAGAGCGGACACAGCTATTAGCTTTGTGTCATTGCCAGTGTGGGTGCTAAGCTCCACCATGGATGAGGTAGGGCAGGCCCTGAGCACTCTGGTTCCCCTCCTGGCCGTGGTGTGTGTGTGACTCTGGTTCCTGGAAGTAGCTCCGAGCTGTCAGTGCGGCTTCGAGCGAACTTGTTTGCAGAGTTCCTTGTTCTGATCATCAGCGCTTTTGTACAGCTAGTTCTCTTTACTATTATTTCTCTCTTCTATGCAGCTTTGCTCTCTTGTCCTTCAAAAAGCTCAGTCTCTTGAGACTGTTCTCCATTTAACCTCTCCCAGCATGGTCCGGCTGCCTGCAATCTTTGTGGAGACTGCAGTAATCTCCGTAACTTGTGTCAGGATTGCTTGGGGACTTGTCAGGGAACTGCTAAATCTGGAAAATCAGATCTGGAGGATCTGTTTTGCTGAGCTCCGAGACTAGCAAAGTGTCGCGTGGTGTGTTCATTTTCTTACTGAGCTGTCTCTCCTGCCTTCTGTCTTTGTGGGTTTCTCCACCTTAGTTCTCTTAACTAGGAGGTGCACACCTCAGCACTGGCTCTATCAGCTGTAGTCTTAACGGCTCTTGAGATATCAGTAATTCTGCAAAGACTAGACTTGTTCTAACGTGGGCTCAAACGATTATTTGAGTAAAACACTATTAGCTTGACATCTGGTGTAGCACAGAGGTAATTTTTAGAGTTTTGATAATGTGACTGTTTCGTTTCAGATGTTCTGAATGACGCCATCTTTGATGAAGATCACGATGAGATGGTAATTGTGAAGGACATAGACATGTTCTCATTGTGTGAGCATCACCTCGTTCCGTTTGTTGGAAAGGTAACTCTTCCTCATGAAACAAATGTGGGAATACGTGATAAAAGACCTAAGGTAGATGTACAAGGCTTTGTAGCTGTAACTACAAAGCTTTTAAAACAGTAAGTATTTACTGCTTACGGCTATGACTCGAGAAGTTGATCCTCAGAATACAAATAAGGAAGACCTTCTTAATGTGAGTTCTATTTGTGTTTAAGCTCCTAAAACATAACGCTCAACCTTTCCTAGTCTAAGTAATCTAATGGTTTCTGACATTTCATATCAAAGCTCTTTGTGAAGCAGCAGGAAGCCTTGAGGGCAGACGTCTTGATATTAAACCAGCTCACCCTGCACGCTGGCTCTGCCATGGATTTGGCTTCTGGCTCAGAGCATCTACTGCACACTCATCTCAGGAACGCCCTGTGAGTGGAACAAGCTTCTGATGAGCAGCCCAGGCTTAAATGAACAAGCCCAGTCAGAGAGGGGATGGTCAAAACTGACAAGCAGGAGGCTGCTCAGGGTGGGACTCCCGTGTCAAGGAGCTAGTGTCTCTGAGAGTGTTGAAACTTTGAGGGTGTTGAAACTTTGTGATGCCGATAACTTGAAAAAGAAAATGCAAATTCTCAAATGAACTGCTGTAAACGTGATTAACGTAACTGTAAAAGTTCAGGGTGGGTTGTCCCTTCTGCACATTTCGGCCTCTTTGCTCCTGTATCAGCACAGAAGGATGGAGCTTATTCTGATCTCTGTTCTCTCCTAAAGTACTCATAGGCCAGAGAGTAGCAAGTGGTGTGGTTGTCTGTAAAATTTGCTCAGTACCACCTATGTTCCAAGTTAACTATCTCCCAAAAATAAAATACCCGAAGAGAAACCGGCCGTTTATTTAGTTGAGTCAACTCCATTTCATCAGCTTTCTTTTCTTACTGTTAGTATTTTATCCTGGAAAACAAGGTAACTCCTTCTTCTGTGCAAGCTTTCTGTTTTGCCTGTTCCTCTTGGTTACACATACTGTGTATATTCTCTTTGTTACTCCTGTGGCAATATATGCATTTTGTTTACGTCTAGCTGTGTAGCCTGGGTGGTTTGGAGAAATCTCCTCGCAAACACCGAATTGCTCCTGCTCCTATAGTGGTTCTGCTAAATGACTTGGTATGCCTCTCAATATTCTCAGACTAACCATTTTCCTGTTGGGTGCATCAAACAGGCTGCAAATACTGACCAGGAGGTCTTGTATTTGCAGTTCTATCTTAAAATCTAAGAAATTCGCTAAAATACTCTATGGGGAGCAAGATTCAATGCTTCTTTCTAAGTTATGTCTCTCACTTTGGACTGTTTCGTGTCTTTTCAGGTGTCAGTGGGTTGATTACCCAACAGAAGTGATAGGAATGAGCAAGTTAGCCAGGTAATTAGGTGCACTGTGGTACCTCTAACTGCAGGTACAGCGACAGGATTCTGAGATGGGGCCTCTAGGCAAAGCACTAAGGCAGAATCCTGCACTGACACTTCCCCTACTGTATCTTGGCTAATTTTTCAAGTCTCTGGTACAGTGATGCAAATGCTGGTTTATCATCTGTTACAGCTGTAAACTCACTTGAATTCAGTAGCCTGTGCTGCTTTCTAAAAACAAGTTAAATGCCTTTCTCTCTACCTTTGTATCTGAGCATTTTTCTACTAAAGAACTTATTCCAATTTAGTGTGACTACATGTTCAGCAAATCCCTGTTTGAGCAGGATGGAAGCTGGTTTAATAGTACAGTGATCTGACAGGGAAAAAAAATAAAAATCAGTAAGTGCAGCCTGATTTTGGTGGCTAAGCACTTCTTGCCATCAGAACCTTCACTGGAAGACAGTATAGTCCATCTCCTTCCCACCCCCTAAATCCATTTTAGGTCTTGGAAGAAAAGCATGGTTATTGTAGACAAGCAGTGCTGTGCTGAGTAGCAGGCTCCTTTTTGTTCTCAAATGTCACAGTGCTCTGTAGCGTTCCTGAGACTTGGAACATAAGCCTTGACTCTTGAAGAGTTGTGATTTTTATTTTTTTTTTCTCCCCCTCAGACTTTCTTGTTCTTCACCAGGACACTGACCTCACCAGGCATTTCCAGGCTCTGTTAGCTCCACGATTTTTCAGGCTTGCATGGTGGCATGTTCCTCCCACGTGCTAAGACTTCGGGACTGTTCCAGAGTTAGTTCTGGGGCCGATGCACATCTCATTCTCTATGCATGAGTTTCATACGCCTTGGGAAGCGTGGCTTTGAATTCTGCTAATGGCTTGTTCTCCTCTGTCTAGGTACACATTGGCTACCTTCCTAACAAGCAAGTGCTTGGCCTCAGCAAGCTTGCTAGGTAAGTGTTAATGTAATGAAAGTGATGCTCTTTTGTAGAGAGGATTCCAAGCTCTTCTAACGGTGCTAATCTTTCTAATCTGGTTTTCCTTGTAAAGCTCAGCCCACTTTGTGTCCTGGATTTGGATTTAGACCAATCCTCAGCAGTATGTTTGGGTTTTTTTTTTGTGGAGGGGACAGATAAGTCTTAAGAGCTCCTGTGTTAATTCGCATCAGTCAGCTGCAGTAGAGCCGGTAACGCTTTTGCACGTTCATCCAAAGTGTCGATGTCTGCAGGGAGCACAGAAGCAAGAAGAACAGAGAATTTAGTCCTGTTCTAAGGCAGGCCATAAAAAAACCAGTGGGGATCTCTAGCTGTTGACTAGATGTTGACCAGTATATATAATGTTTGCATATTGACTGATAAAACCAAAAATCCAGAACTTCCCAACTGTAAATGAACATGTTCTATGGGTAAAAACTGAGTCTAAAGCTTTTATCTGTTAGCTGACTCTTCAGATAAATTTGGCATTTCTTTCTTTTGCTGGAGACCTGCTGAGAGTGCTGTGGGGCAGATGTTATAGATAAGGTTCAGGCTAAGAAACAAAGCAATTATGGTATACTTGAGAAATCCATTTGCTATCTAAAATAGCTTTTTCCTCAACCAGCGCCCTCGGATCAATTGTTGCTCTGAATCTTGTTCTAAAGTGACACTTTCTAGTTTTGGTGAGGAAGGGGGATGGTGGATCCCTTCAATAAGCAGATTATTGGGGCCCTGGAGCAGAAGGGTCTCTTTTGAGAAACAAATCTGGAGAAATTGGCTGTAGTTCAGAAAACTCGCATAGGTTTTGCTTATGCTTTTCTCTGATAGGTCTGTTAATCTTGCTGTAGTTCCAGTAGTACTAATGAGAATTAGCCTTGTAAATCCACATGCCTGCTGGGTTTTCTTAGTGGGTAAGAAATGTGTAGGATATGCCTCTATATAAATGCTTTCAAGTCAGTCGGCTCTGTTCTGCGCTCTGGCTTGGGAACGGAAGGGCCCTTGGAGGTCACACCGTTGGCAACGTGACCTCATGTTACGAGGAGGCCACCTTCTCATCTTCTAGCTGTGCACATAGGGGTGGACTTGATTGAAAGGGTGAAACAGGCAGGTCAGCATTTAAGCTTTGTTTTCCTACATGTTTTTTTCTGGCCGTACTCAAGTGCTGAAATGGGAGGGTGAGGTTCTGAGCTGTCAGCACTGCAGGTGTTGGGCAAAAGACTTTGCCTTTGGTAGCTGCTTAGGCTGGAGGATATTTGTGTGGCAGTTCACAGAATGTTAGGGTTTGGAAGGGACCTTGAAAGATCATTTAGTCCAACACCCTTGCCAGAGCAGGATCACCTAGAGCAGGTCACACAGGAATGCATCCAGGTAGGTTTAGAATGTCTCCAGAGAGGGAGCCTCCACAAGCTCTCTGGACAACCTGTTCCAGGCTCTGTCACCCTCCCAATGGAAAAAGTTTTTCCTTATGGTTGCATGGAACCTCCTATGCTCCAACTTGCACCTGTTGCCCCTTGTCCTATCACTGCATGTCGCTGAGAAGAGCCTGGTTCCATCCTTCTGACACTCGCCCTTTCCATATTTATAAACATTCCTGAGGTCACTCCTCAGTCTCCTCTTCTCCAAGCTAAAGAGACCCAGCTCCCTCAGCCTTTCCTCAGAAGGTGTATGTTCTGCTCCCTTCATCTCTGTGGCTCTGCGCTGGACTCTTTCAATAAGTTCCCTGTCTTTCTTGAACTGAGGCCCAGGACTGGACACTCTTTCAGATGTGGCCTCACCAGGGCGGAGTAGAAGGGGAGGAGACCTTCTCTTGACCTACTAACCTCACCCCTTCTAATGCACCCCAGGATGCCATTGGCCGCCTTGGCCACAAGGGCCCGTTGCTGGCTCATGGCCATCCTGCTGTCCAGCAGGACCCCCAGGTCCCTTTCCCTTACACTGCTCTCCAAATTCATTTCATGGTTTGGCTTGTGTGCTGCCTGGCACTGGTGTGGCTGGATCTTCTTAAGCAGTGCAGGGTTTGTTTGGGGGTTTTTTTTTAGTTGGATTTCATCCTTCCTGAAGAGACTCTCTAGCACTTGGTTTCATTTCTCCGAGGCTTGGATACAAGATTCAGGATCCCATTTGCAATAGGCACCGGTTGATTTGTGCTCGCTCTGGTCTCCAGTTACCTCAGAGTTGCAGATGGAAAAAGAAGCTCGAAACTCTTTGATTATTTTTTTCATACCTGGGGCAACATGGTGCTAGAAGCCTGGAATTTTCCTACTGTTTATTCTCGGTATAGAAACAGGCGTGAAGATGTGCGAGGCTTCCCGCACTGTGCCTGAAAGGTTCAATCTCACCTCTTTCTCCAGTTAGGCTCAAACTCCCCTGCACTGCCACGATGGGAAGGTTAGACTTGTATAACAAAATGTTCTCGGTCCTCACTCGAGCGCTTACCACAAAGAGATTGGTGGGGCAAATAGTCCTGCCCTTTTGAGCCCTAGATAATGCAACCAGTGTTCAAACAAAGCTTTGTGAGGCTGTTGCTGCTGTCGACCTAATCTTTCCTAATAGGATTAGTCTAATGTGGGGAGTTTCTCTAGTGGTGGATGACCTGTATTCAGTAAACAAGCATCTTGCTTTGGATTTGAAGCTCAGGTTTGAAAATGGTAATGCAAATAACTGTTTTTTTTTCATAAACGTGCTTATAGGACCACTTCTAGGCAACAGCACTGACAGTATCAGCACATCAGCTTGTTTCTTATCCGTGTATTTAATGGAAATACTGTGTTACTTTGTTTAGAGTAGCTAAAAGGCAACCGTTTTATTTCTGGAGGGGAGTTTCTGCAGGTAATTCTCTCTCCAAAGCAGCAGGCAAGTCTCATTGTCAGAAATGTTTCTTGTAACTGATGCCTCGGGCTGCCAGCAAGGGTCTGGTTTTTGTCTGGTCTGACCAGATGGATATTGAGGCTTTCGATAGCAGCTTCTTTACCTGGCCACTTGACGTGGAATTAAGCATTTGAGGTTGACATGAGTAACCTGTTGAGTTACAGAGCAGTTACAAGACTTTTCTTAACTGTGTGGATTACAAAACCGTGGTGATAAACGATGGTGGGGTCACTTGCGTTGCCCCACAAATGCCTGACATTTGAAGTCCTCTTCAAGGGCAACTTTAGGGTGATCCCTGAATTGAAGTGGGCGGGATGATGTGATGTATGTGTGGAGAGCATCTGTTTTAAATAAAAACAACGGTCTCATTGTTCTTAGTTAAATTTGTGGTTAAATGCAAGAATCCAAAACATCTCTTGCTTCATTGCAGTTGCCTTCTGGGTATCCCAGTATCTGAATTGTCCTTAAACCAGCTTTTGGTTTAGATAGAAGCAAAAGGAGGTAGTCTTGACCTCAGCTCGAGGATTAGCTTTCAGGAACCTTTGGGCACAGATTCCCTTACAACTGTGTGGTGTAGGTGGGTGATGGTGCAAGTAAATCAAAAGTAAGAGCCAACAGAAGAAGCTCGAAGGAGAAATGACAGGTTTGCCCCTGAAAGAGCCTTGGGAGGAGGGGGCAGGTGGGAGGAATCCATGACTAAAATCACTGAGGAATCCTTGAGCAACTCCAGCCAGGGGCTGAGCAGCAGTGATGTTGTGTGGGTTTCCAGGAAGGACACGGATCTGTGCAGTGATCTCCTGCCAAGTTAATTGTGAAGATCAGACAATGGTCAGATGGGAATAACTATAGCCTTGTCTTTTTCCTTTCTCCTGTAGGATTGTGGAAATATACAGTAGGAGATTACAAGGTAACCAGAGGAATTTTTGGTTTTGTTGTGCGCACTCCTTCGCTCAGGGCACTGGTAACTGTAGGAGGGCTATAGCTCTGCCAATTTGAGTGTGGAGTAAGCCACTTGGTTCTTGAACAGTTGTCCCTCACCTGTCTTCTTCCTTAGCCTCTGCCTTTCCAGGGAAGGGTAAAATCTGCCTGTGAAAATAGACATAGGCAAGAACTGATTTGGAGGATAAATGTGCTATAAGATGCAGCTGCCAGGAATAAGTAAACTAGCTGGATGCTGCTGGAAATGGGCTCTCCTACAGATAAGCTGAGAGAGGCCTTTTAAAATTCTTGAATTCTGTAGAGATGAAGTGTGAGCTGCCATGTCCTGAACTGCTGCCCTCAGAAATGGAGGAAGCTGCAGAATCTGAGGCCTGGGGTTGGACTCAGCCAGCTGTCATTGTCCTGCAGTTAAATTTGGCCTGGGTTTGGTGACAGAAGGTCTTAGTGACCATTTAGTGTGAGTGGTGAACACTGGGTTCTAGAGCTGCAGGAAGCAAAGCTTTGCAGGACAATACTCTCTTTAATTTGCTCATTTTTAAAAACTTCCATTTCCTGTCCTTAAAAAGAGAAATTGTGTGTAGGGAATGAGTAGTGCAGCAGTAAAGCTGGTGAACAAACCCATGAAAACTGAAAGAAAACAAAGAAACAAGAAAAATTAACTGCGTAATAGAACCACAGAATGGTTTAGGTTGGAAGGGACCATTCAAGGTCATCTAGTCCAACCCCCCTGCAGGGAGCAGGGACATCCTGAACTAGAACAGGTTGCTCAGAGCTTTGTCAAGCCTCACCTTGAGTATCTCCAGGGATGAGGCATCAACTCCCTCCCTGGGCAACCTGTTCCAGTGTTTCACTACCCTCATGGTAAAGAACTTATTCCCAATATAAACAAGCAAATCCAGTCCGTTGCAGGATACAAAACATAGGATTTGAGTAATAACATTTACTTCGGAAGAGTGGTGCTTGCCTGCGTGGTGGGAAGATTAACTCCCTGTTGTTCTTCCAGTCCAGGAGCGCCTTACCAAACAAATTGCAATAGCCATCACCGAAGCCTTACAACCCGCTGGAGTTGGAGTGGTTATCGAAGCTACGTAAGTCCCGTGGTTGGGGGGCTGTGGGTGATTCCGGCTGTGCTGTGGTGGTACTTTGGCTGTGGCAGCTGTTCCCCACTTGTTTGAGGCAGAGTGTAGGCAGGAGGAGGGATCCTTGCCCGCTCAGTGAAGTGGGAGCCTACGTGATCTGCTGCAGAGTTGTGGTCAGCTGTGCTGGTTGTACTGGGTCCCTGCTCTGCCTTAGTGCACCTTCTTCTTCAAGTAGAGCAAAGCTTGGGACTTGTAACAGGCACATCCCTGTGGTCAGAACGCGGGTTGGAAAGGTGGGATTTTCCCAGGATTGGAGGAGAGAATCATAGAATCATTTAGGTTGGAAGAGACCTTTTAAGATCGTTGAGTCCAACCATTAACCCAGCACTACCAAGTCCACCCCTAAACCACGTCCCTCAGCACCACATCTCCACGGCTTGGAAACCCCTCGAGGGATGGAGACTCTACCCCTGCCCTGGGCAGCCTGGGCCAGGCCTGGACAACCTGCTCGGGGAAGAAAGTTTTCTTTGTGTCCAACCTAAACCTTCCCTGGTGCAACTTGAGGCCGTTCTCTCTCATCCTGTCACCTCTTCCTTGGGAGAAGAGACCGATGCCAACCTGGCTCCAGCCTCCCTTCAGGGAGCTGTTGAGAGTGAGAAGGTCTCCCCTGAGCCTCCTTTTCTTCAACCTGAACAAACTGTAGTATTGTCAAGTATTGAAAACCAAGTAAACCATCTTCTCCTGGGCTGGCAGTTTGACTTTGTGGCCCATAGAGGACAGCTGACAGCTCTGGATGTTGGGGCTTTGTCACTTCCCCAGCATTTAACATGACCGTGTAAGAAACATCTCTCTGGGACCGCTGATTTATTGACTCCCCTCTCATTTCTCCTAGGCATATGTGTATGGTCATGCGTGGGGTACAGAAAATGAACAGTAAAACAGTAACCAGCACAATGTTGGGGGTATTTCGGGAAGATCCAAAGACCCGTGAAGAATTCTTGACGCTCATCAGGAGCTGAAACTGTGTTTATTCTCTAACTGCACTCTGGAAATTGTTCTGTCCGGTGTCACTGTCTGTCCTTACTTCTTCCTACATCTCACTTTTAAACTAAACCCTTGTGAATTGTTGTCGTGGTCTTTGTGTCGTGAAAAGACTTCTGATGGCAAAGGAGAAACGTAACGATGAGGTAGGTTCCTCCTGGGATTTCTAAGGATGCTGATGTCACAGAACTACCAGCTGTGAATAGAGGTTTGGAAATGGTGTTTTCCATCCGCAATGAAGTTTTGTTAGGGGAAAAGTTGGGAGTGAAATGGAGAATTATGGAAGTTACGTGTGTAAAGAGTAAATATGGAGCAGCACAGGGAACAGGGAAAGGCTATGGCTCCTTGGAGGACCACTTATGCTGCAAATACTGTACTTCTGCTGGAAAGGATGGGCCTGAATTAACTCTGACTGTATTTTATTCTGAGTCCCACAGCGGCTGTTTCAATATCTGGATGTATGTGTTATACCTCTGAGTTGTTACCTCTGGTGGTGGTTTATGTCCTTGCTGGTGTTAACCCTCCTTTTGTGGGTTAGTTTTGCTTGGTTTTGAAATATCAACCACATTTTTCCTGGCCTCTTAAGATGCAGGGAATTAACTTTGAAATGATTTGGGGGCACAGTCTCATCTCATTATTAAGGGGTTTATGCAACTTTTTCTCTGTGCCTCAGAATGTTTGACCACTTTAACTGTCAGTTTCTTACTATTTTTAAGCAAATTTTAAGGTGAGGGGGAACACCCCAGAGTCTACAGAGTGCTAAGATATCCAAAGAGATTTTTAGTGGTATTTTTATCTTGAGCTTTCCATCTTGGGTTTCCATGGGTTAGACTGAGAAACTAAAACTAGTCTCGTAGTTGGAAATTAAAGATTTATCTTCAAGCCTTTCGGGATTTGCATCTCCTAAGTGTTGGACCAAAGGTGAGCCCTGAAATCCTGACTGTGGGATGTTGTACCTCTCCTGCCGGCCAACAGGTCATCCCAGGGCAGAGGAACCTGGAATGACAACGGCTTCTTTTGTAAGAGCCGTTGGGAAAAGCGCTTCCGGGGCCATCAAAATTAATCAAACCCCATTTTTCTGTGTTATGTGGCAACCTCTGTCTGTGGCAGCGTTGGTACAAGAAGTTTCTGTCAGCTGGACTTGGCTGAACTTCTTCTGCTTTGTTACCAATTTAATGGGGGTTTTGTAACTTGTAATTGGGAAAACATGAGGCTCAAATGAAAACCACCCTTCCCAAACGAAGCGCAGGAGGGAAAACTTAAAAAAAAAAAATAGAATGTCAGCCCAGGGTGTCAGATGCCCCCTGAGTCAGATCTACTTTGCTGAATATGGATCCAAGATGTTCTGTACACTAACCTCAAAGGCAGTTCCTGCTCTGGCAAGCTCCAGCTTCCCAACATCCCCGTCTCTCCTTCAACCTTCGTGAAAATCACGTCCGGTCAAATTTCTCTTGGGCCTAAGGAATTTTTGAGAACAGCCTTGTGTGTTTAATTACACTAATTTTACCTGGATGACCTTCACAGCATTATTGGAAGAATCTTTTGTCCTATCCTCTGTCCTGGATTTTGGGGAGTTAGGTGCTTCAAAACTTTTGTCTTCTGGCATAAAGAAGCCGTGTTGCACATTTTATAAATCCCCTACACTCTGTGGCATTTGTGTTGCTGAACCCGAGAGCAGATATTGCCAATTGTCAGTTCAACAGATACTTCAAATACCCAGCTGAAAAGCCTTAAATCTTTCTTGCCTGAAGCTTAGAGTAAAACTCTTTTCAGCTCAACAACTGGAAGGAGAATCTGAGGACCAAAGGGGTGCAACTTAATACATTTGTTTCTCTTTGGCCTTTAGTTTGGAAGTTAAGTCTGTCAAACACTGTCTTGCTCCTGAGGTGAAGAGAAGGTGTTGTTTTGACCACTTATCTCTAGTCAGGTTAAAGTTCACATTGCACCACCACTGTTTTGTTGGTTTTTTTTTATTTCCATGTGAGCTGTAGTCCTTAAACCACACCTCTCTCTACTTGTGGCCTTGGATTTTGTTCATATTTTTGTTGTTGTAAGGCTTGGTAAATTTATTTTTTTTTTGTTCTGGAGCATTAGTATTGTTCAAATCCATGAGCTTTAACTCCACCTGGTGTGTGTGTATGTAGAGTACGTACAGCCTGCTCTTGTACCACAGAAATGTCTGTTGTCTCCAAAACATTAAAGCACAGTATTATCCTTTGGAGTGGTGGCATCTCTGGGGGCTTGGAAGGGGTGGGATCACACAAGGAAGTGGCACAAGCTCTGTCTTCTTGGAGGGGGGTAGGTTTTGTGCTTGCAGGTGTTCCAAGCCTGTGATGACATGTTGGGTTGCTCTTCTGGAACAGTAGTTCTCTTGTCCCCAGTTGGTGATTAGGCAACAACTAACCCCCAAGATTTGATGTCACCTTCTTGGTGGTCCTTGGTTCCTGAGAAATCAGCCTGGGGGTAAGGAAGCACAAGACAGACAAGAGCCACAAGAATGCTCTGAGGGAAGAAGTTAAAATCCTGTGTTGGGAACAGTTTTGCTGTGGGGGCAGCAGCGAGATCCAGTTTGTGATCCCAAGGCTGCAGACCTTGGCTCTGATGGATCCCACAAGCATTATGAGGGCCATAGAAATAGCCTGAGGGCTGGAACCCTCTGCTGGGAGGCCAGGCTGAGGGAGGCTTGTGCAGCTTGGAGAAGAGAAGGGTCTGTGAAGACCTTCTGGGGGCCTTTCAGGATGTCAAGGGGCCTGTCAAAGATGGGGACAGACTTTGGAGCAGGGCCTGTTGGGACAGGACAAGGGGGGATGGTTTAAACTAGAAGAGGGGAGATTCAGGCTGGAGAGAAGGAAGACCTTTGCTGAGGGTGGTGAGACCCACTCCCAAGTTAGCCGGGGAGGTGGCTGCTGCCCCATCCCTGGCATCATTCCTGGGGAGGTTGGGCCAGGGCTCTGAGCAACCTGCTCTAGTTGCAGATGTCCCTGCTCCCTGCAGGGGGGTTGGACTGGATGGCCTTGAAAGGTCCCTCCCACCCCAAACCAGTCTCTGATAAGGTGAGAAGCAGTGAGTGACAGCTTTGGAGTGGCAGTTGCACACATGGATGCTCAGGTGGGCTTCTCATCCTCTTGTGTACATCTTCAGCCCGTCTGGCTGCCTCATCACACTTTACTGAGGAAATATCTGTTTCCTGGGCAAATGTCCAAATTACCTGAACAAATCACATCCTGACAGCAGCCATGATGCAGGTGCAACAAGAAATGTTGAAGCTGATGTCTTGGTTGGGTCCCTCCACCTTGTCCCATGTGTAGCAATGAGCTCAGCCTGGGCCAGCAGAAGCTGTTCCATTCCTTCAGGGAGGAGTGGCTGCCGTAAAGACACTCCTGCTGTCCTCCAGCCTCCCAGGATGCAGATATCACTGAGATCTGTGGGGAAAACAAGTACAAAATATACTGATCCCAGACCCCTGAGGAGGGTTGTAGCCAAAGTTTTGCCCAAGGGTGGTAAAGCTGGGAGGGGGCCACGTGGGCTGTGTGCGGCCATGCTCCCCGTCCATGGACACTGTGCAGTCACCTTCTCATTTCTCAGCATCCAGGGTCACCAGAAGGAAAGGGCTCTAGGGAAGCCCCTTCATAGCCCTTCCACACCTCATGTTTGCTCCTCTGTGTTGCCAGGAGGTTTCAGGGGGCAGGCAGTGTGGTTGGAGCCAGGACAACATAGACCTTCTCTTAAGTCGTGCAGGCTCCATTGGCCCAGGCTTTTCTGTGCCTGGGTGAGCAAAGGACAGAAAAAAAACCTGAAGATGTGAAATGGCAACATGAAAATCAACTCTATCCCAGCCAAAACCAGCTCAGCTCCTCCAACCTCTTACCTCTTCACAAGCTGAACTGAGGCAGATGGAGAAGTTCTTGGGCTTCAGGCAGGGATGGGGAATCTGCTGGTGCAGCGTGGCTCGGTGGGCAGTCAGAAATGGAGAAGGAAGAATGAACGAAAGTCCCCTCCAGCCCTTTGTGGTTTTGGGGTGGGGTTTTTTTCCAAATGCTCCATCCTATTTGAAAATAATCCTCCTGGGAGGCCCCAGCAGCATTGTCAAGAATTGTCTTTGTCGTGAAGCAGAGTTACTTGTGTGTTTCCCACGGTTGTATATCAGAGCTGGTGCCTGTGGTGGGAAACAGCCCGTTGCTCAAAACAGGCGCTTCAGAATTTTCTATTCCCCACCTTTTTTTTTTTTACTGTGTGGTATTGGGAAAGAGCCTCCCTGGGTTTGTGATCATGGGAAAATCTGTTTTCACTGGGGTGAAAAAATACTCAGCTTGAAAGTGTTTACAACGTAAAAAACCCCAGAAGAGAGTGATAGCCAAATCTGTTAAAGAGCCAAAGCCTGTTGTGAAGGTGACATCCTCCCATCCCTAACCTACCACAGCTCCCGAGATCCCACCTGCTTTATTAGGTGCTCTGTTCATTTCCTGATACCCTCCAGTGATACGTGGTCCTTTTTTTATTTTATTTTTTTTCTCAAGAGTCTCCTATCCAGCAACTCTTTCGTGTTTTTTTTTTTTTCCCTCACCATGGTTTTCTTTCTGGTGTCTCCCATCATCTCCTGCAGTGGAGTGACCGCTCAGCGAGTCTCTGGGCCGTGCCCAGCCAGGTCCTTGGCACAAGCTCTTTGGTCCTCTCCCCATGTATCCCACCTCCAGGTGCAGGCTTCTCCTTGGTTCTGGCAACTTTTCACAGCTTGGAGTCCCAAGAGGTGGTTAGTCCTGCTTATCTATGGTGCAAGGCAGTGGCCTTGATTCCCTTGTGCCGTGGTGTGAATTCCCTACAGAGATCTGGCTGGTGGGTCATTAGCTCTGCCAGCACATCCCAACTGTCCATGGTGTGAGAGCTTGTTGGAGATGGGGATGCCTCTCCTGGAAACCCTGGGCAGATATCTCCTGCCTGTGACTGGATCTCACACCCTCTTCACGCTCCCAAGGCCACTGTAGATTTTTATATTCTCTACTCCAAAGCACAAATCCCAAAACTTCTTTCTCCAAGCGCCCCCTTTGCATACAGGATCCTGCTACCGGGTCATCAAGCTGAGCAGCAGGCAGCTGGTGCTGCCCACAGATGGGAGAGCTGCCAGCCCAACCCAGCCTGTCCCCAGAGGAGCTCGTGGCAACATGGTCGGCCTTGTGGGGAGGTCTTTGAGAGGGAGGTGTGAGGAAGCCGGGCAGTACCAGCCTGACAGCTGACTGGCCTGCAGCTCTGAAGGTCACCAAGCTAGAGCAGGACTGGGGTGTCCCTTGATTCCTAAGTGGTTGGTGGCTGTTGTCCACCCAGGCTGAGTATTCGGGGGGGTAGCATCAGAAGAGCTGCCTTTCCTTGGGCGTTTTACCCCAAAGATCCCCAAATAAGCTCTTTCTAGCCAGAAATCTGCCTTCTGAGCAGCTGCAGTCGAGAGCTCTGATCATCCCGGAGGCTTTATGCAGCCATCACAACCTTCCAGCAGCTTTTAGTTGCTTAACGAGCTCAAATTGTTCATTACCTGCCCTCTGGCTTCTGCCCCTGCTCTTTCCAGTGAGTTGTGCATTGGGAAAGAGCCCCCCCCTCCGTCAGCCGTGCCCTTTGAGCTTTGGCTGAGCCCTTTTGCCGAGCTCCTGGAAACACCCTTCACAAGAAGCTTCGCCTCCCAGTTGTAGTTAAAGTTGCAGTTATGATTTAGTGGTCGAGAGGATCCAAAACATTAAAGTTCTTTTAAGTCTTGGGCTGGGCTGTAAAGAGGGGACAGCAAATAAATCACAGTATTCAAAGAAATTTTACTAAAATGCCCAAAGAATCTCAGCATGAGGAATTCATTTATTTTTTTTTCTTAACGACTTCGTGTTGTGTTTTTGATGTTGGGTTTTGGCAGCGTGGTCTGGACCGCGGTACCTCTGTGTTTGCTCTGTGGCGCTGCGCCGAGATTGCGACAGCAAAGCAAAGGTTGAAACCCACCAAGAGGGAGTCTAAAGGAGCTACACCAGCCTTTGAACCATTTAAAAAGTGCTAAGGCAACCTGCAGTCCTGCTTCTTTTGCCTGAGCTGTGCAAGTGCCACCAAGAGAGCAATCCCTGGCTGGGTGCCCACCACCCAATCTTCACATGTGACCTGGGGAACCCGTTACCGGGTGTATCTCACCACACATTTCTTTAGCTCCCTTGTCCCGTGGCAGCCGGGCACTGACCTGCTGGAGAGCTGCAGGGGTGAGTGGAGAAGGCGACTTCCATGGTTCCAGCTGGGGACGCGCTGCAGCACCTTAATGTGTAGGAAAAATGCAAAATTTCTGTCTCTTGTACAAATGATGTTAGGAACTTCTAGAAAGGTCCTGCACCTGGCTTGGGGCAATCGCTGGTATCAGCCCAGACTGGGCAGAGGATGGGNTCCAGGCCCCTCAGCAGCTTCACAGCCTCCGTTGGACCCTCTCCAGCAGTTCCTTGTCTCTCTTGCACTGGGGAGCCCAGAACTGGACCAAAGACTCCAGAGGTGGCCTCACTGGGGCAGAGCAGAGGGGGAAGAGAACCTTCCTCACCCTGCTGCCCACACTCTTCTTCAGTCACCCAAGAAGAGTGTGCCCAGCCCTCCTGGTCTGTGATTCTATTCTATGATTATCACAAGGGACCAAGGCAGTGGGAGGAGAGAAAGAGAACGATGGGAAAGGATTTTTGTAGGGAAGCAGCAGCAGCAGGAGGGATATCTAGCAGGAGTCTGCAAAGGTCCTGGCTCCAGCTGAATGATGCTGGAGGCCAGTGATGGGGTGAGCCAGGAGAGAGGCCAGGCTGGCTCCCAGCCTCCAGAGCCGCCTGCCCAGGGACGCACAGTCTGTGGCTCCCTCTGCTGAGCCCGACTCGGAGCTCTGCTTGATGCAGGAGAGAAGCCGGAGCTTTCCTGAGGGCTGGAAACGCTTTCTGGGGAGGTCTGGGCATCACCCAGGTGCCAGGCTGGGGACATGGAGGGTGGGAGAGGGGCACCCAGCCCCTCTGCTGGATCCCGCTGCTGGGTGATGGTGCCTTGGGGAGCGAACACCCACCTGCCTGTGCTGCGTCTTTGCAGGGATGGGAATGGTGCTGCTTTGCAAACCGCCCAGGATGATACTTTAATTATTATTGTTATTTTTGATTGGCCATAAATACAGTTTTTGTAGAAAAGTGGGAATTCTGGCTGAGCTGGGCAATTTCTCCTCTGACCAGGCTTGGTCAGCAGGATGATTTTTTTTAAAGGAAAAAAAAAAAAAATGGGAAATGCTGCTTTGCTCTTCCAGGCACCGTCAGGCTGCAAGCTCCGCTCTGCTGCCGGCCCCGGCCGTGCCTCTGCTGGGCTTTGGATGAAGCCATGGCCTGTCCTTCTCTGACTGCTCCCATCCTTGGTACCAACGGCTCCACGGCAGCCAGCGCAGCTCTGGGCCCCCCTCCCCAAACCGCAGAGGGATGGGTGCTGTTACTGGTCTAATTTAAGCATCCAGCACTAAGCACCTTGCTGGGAGATGCAGAGAGGTGGCCTCATCTTCATAAGGCTGCCGACTCTGCCTGTGGGGACATATATAGCTATAGCGTGTCCATCCTGACCACGTGCCAGGACTTGTGACCTGCAGGGTGGACGTGGGGATCACTCAGCCCGAGGAGCCCCAGAGCGGCGGTGATTTGGTGTATTCCAGGAGCGGGGCCCTGGCTGGCAGACAGCCCATGGTTACCATCCAGCTTCTCCTGCACAGCCTCAGCCCACAGACTCGGGGAATTAATTATTCCTTGAAGCCAAGGAGCTCTTCTAGTAAAGCCCTCTCCAGATTGATTAAAAACTTTCCTGGATTGGGAAATCCCTCCCTACCGCTGACAAGAAATCGTTCCCCTGGCTCTTCTCAGCTGTGAGGTGTTTGTACCTGCACTGGGAGCCCGGGGTTGGGGCCGAAGGGACCAGAGCATCCCCCTGGAGAGTGCAGCAGGGTGGCTGAGCTGGCTGCCAGGGCCAGGGCTGCTTCTCCATCGCCTTTTGGGGTAGATCTAGGAAAGATCTTGTCAAGAAGATAACTGTTGGTTATCCTGAGCCTGCCAGGGATGCTGCAGGGATCCAGACAGCCCAGCAGCTGCTGGAACAGTGGCCACTGACGCTTGTCTTTGCTCCCAGCTGGCCCTGGGCTGCAGCCTCTACCGGGCAGGAGAACAGGAGCCCGACTGCCGTGGCCTGGCCGGGGCTCCCGTTGCAATCCCGGAGCACAGGTTGGCGAAGCCTTTCAGCTCTGGTACAGATTCATCCCACAGCTCCTCACATGTTTTTCTTTTTTCACCCTTTTGCTTTTTTAAGCCTCTTTCCAGTTGACCCTTTGTTGGGACCTGCAGATTCTCCCCAGCCGCGTGGCTGCCACGGAATTTCCTTGGAGCTTTTTCAGCCCCTTCAGCTCCAGTTTTCCATCCCAGGCCTTTTTGCTTTTTCCTTTCCCTTTTCACTTCCCATTAGTGCAACAAACCTGTGCTTTGAGCCCTGGGCGCAGGCACCAGCACATGGAAAGGCAAACTGCTTTTGGATGGAACCAGCATTTATTTCCCTGGGGTTTAGGTTTTCTCAGCTGCCTTGGGAGGGCTGGTGCCCGGTGGATGCAGGGAGCTGGTGCCTCTGGGCTGTGGGTGCTCTCCTGGGCAGGGTGAGTCAGATGGGACCCAACACCGTGATGAAACAGTCCCTCCTGGGGTGACCCTGCCCACAGTGCTCAGGAGCATCTTTAACTAGAAGGGGGCTTGAGGAGGTGCTTTTGGGGTGCTTGGTCTCAGCACCACCTGGGGAGCTTGGTAGGAGCTGCTTCCAAGGATAAGCAGTGGATGAAGCTTTCGGACAATCCCAAGAAGACCCATGTTTGCAAGTTCTGCTCATCATGGGGGACATTAACCACCTCGATGCCTTCTGGAGGGACACTGCAGCAGGGTCCAGGCCACCCAGGAGGTCTCTAGAGGGCACCCATGGCATTGTCCTGACACAGGTGAGTGAGGGGACACGCTCTGCTGCACCTTGTGCTTGCGGCCCAGTAAGGACTGGTGGGGAACATGAAGGCTGGGGTCAGTGTTGGATGCCCAAGGAGGTCCTGACACAACTCCGACATTAAAAATGCAACATGCAAGTGGTGGAAGCAGGGGCAGAGGTCCCAGGAGAAGCACAGGGACACTGTGTGGGCATCCAGAGATGAAGTTTGGGAAGCCAGAGCTCACCTGGAGTTGGCTCTGGTGAGAGATGTGGACATGCACAAGTCCATGGGGCCTGATGGGATGCATCCATGGGCGCTGCAGGAGCACTGCAGGGCCACTCTTGGGGATCTTGGAAAGGACATGGTGACCGGGTAGGTTTCCGAGGGCTGGAAGAGAGCAAAAGTCACTCCTGCCCTCAGGAAGGACTAGAAGGAGGCTCTGAGGAGCTGCAGGCCAGTCAGCTTCACCTGTGAAGGTGGTGGAGCCACTGGGCCTGGACACTCTTTCCAGATACCTGAAGGAGAAGAAGGTTCTGGGGAGTAGTCGACGTGGCTTCAAAGGGCACCTGTGCCCATCCCGCCTTCTGCGGTGCGGTGACTGGTCCAGCGGACGAGGGCAGAGCAGGGGGTGCTTTATCTGGACTTCAGGAAGACTTTTGGCACCACCTCCCACAACATTCTCATGGCCAAGCTGATTCCTCCAGTACAGACTGGGTAAGTTGACATTAATGTGGGCTGAAAACTGGCTGACCCGATGGGCTCAGAGTGCTGGGGTCACTGGTACAAAGTCCAGCTGGAGGCCAGTCACTAGTGGTGTACCCCAGGGGTCAATAATGGGGCCATCTACTCTTTAACCTCATCATTACTGAGCTGGACACTGGGACACCATGAGCACATCTGCAGCTAATACCAAACTGGGAGAAGTGGCTGATGCTCCAGAGGATTGTGCTGACCAGAGGAACCTGGACAGCCTAGAGAACCGGGCCGAGAGGAACCTCATGAAGTTCATAGAAGGGTTTAGGTTGGAAGGGACCTCAGAGATCATCTCATCCAACCTCTCTGCCGTGGGCAGGGACGCCTCTCAACTAGAGCAAGTTGCTCAAGGCCTCATCCAACCCGGCCTTGAACACCTCTGGGGCATCCACAACCTTTCTGGGCAAGCTATTCCCAAGTCCTGCTGCTAGGGAGGGCTAACCCCATGCACCAGTGCACACTGGGGGCCAGCTGGGTGGAAAGCAGCTTCGAAGAGAAGAACCTGGGACTCCTGGTGGACATCAAGCTCCCCTCAAGCCAGCAACCCACCCTCACAGCAAAGGTGGCCACCAGCAGCCGGGGCTGCATTAAGACCATCTCTAGCAGGTGGAGGGGGGTGATCCTGCCCCTCTGGTCAGTACTGATGTGTTGGGCTGGTACTGGGCTCCCCAGGACAGCAGGGACAGGGACAGATGAGTGCAGCAAATGGCCAAGCTGATGCTTTACAGGTTGGGCTGGGTGAGAAAACCGGGCAGGGGCTGGGCTTGGTCAGCCTGGGGCAGTGGAGACTCATGGAGGGGCAGGTCTTCCTGATGGGTCTAATGGGAAGGGATAAAAGGGAGCTGGGAAAGGCAATGGCCACAAGTTGAAATATATGAAATTCCATTTAAATACCAGAAAAGGGCTTTTTTTTTTTTTTTTTTTAACCCCCTAACCCTGCAGAGCTTGTGCAGCCACCACGCCTGGAGGTCACCGACCCTTCGCCGAGCACCCTGCTCTTGCCGCCCTCGCGCTGAGCGATGNGGCCTCATCCAACCCGGCCTTGAACACCTCTGGGGCATCCACAACCTTTCTGGGCAAGCTATTCCCAAGTCCTGCTGCTAGGGAGGGCTAACCCCATGCACCAGTGCACACTGGGGGCCAGCTGGGTGGAAAGCAGCTTCGAAGAGAAGAACCTGGGACTCCTGGTGGACATCAAGCTCCCCTCAAGCCAGCAACCCACCCTCACAGCAAAGGTGGCCACCAGCAGCCGGGGCTGCATTAAGACCATCTCTAGCAGGTGGAGGGGGGTGATCCTGCCCCTCTGGTCAGTACTGATGTGTTGGGCTGGTACTGGGCTCCCCAGGACAGCAGGGACAGGGACAGATGAGTGCAGCAAATGGCCAAGCTGATGCTTTACAGGTTGGGCTGGGTGAGAAAACCGGGCAGGGACTGGGCTTGGTCAGCCTGGAGCAGTGGAGACTCATGGAGGGGCAGGTCTTCCTGATGGGTCTAATGGGAAGGGATAAAAGGGAGCTGGGAAAGGCAATGGCCACAAGTTGAAATATATGAAATTCCATTTAAATACCAGAAAAGGTTGTTTTTTTGTGGTTTTTTTTTTTTTGGTGGTTTTTTTTACCCCCTAACCCTGCAGCAGGCTGCCCGCAGAGCTTGTGCAGCCACCACACCTGGAGGTCACCGACCCTCCGCTGAGCACCCTGCTCTTGCTGCCCTCAGCGCGATGGGGGATCCCGGGGACGGGGAGGAGGTCCCTGTTGACCTTGGTGAGGTGATGCTGCTGCAGCAACAGTGCCAGCCTAAAGCTGAGAAAATATGGAAAACCCTGAGCCAGACGTCCCGGTCCTGCCCTTGGCACGTCCTGGAGCTGAGCACCAGCAGCAGCTCCAGCTGGGAGCATCCTTCCCAAGCCCATTAGNTATTTTAGTTATTTTTTTTCCCCTCATAAAAGCACGAGGCCATCTGCCAAGAAAGAGCGTAAATAAGGAGGCGCCACACCCCGGTGTTACAAAACCTTGTATTAATCATCTCCCTTCACTTTCAATAGAACGTTGATAGGAAATCGAGCCACGGTTCCTCGTTACACGGGGCGGAAAGGAGTAATAAATACAGCGGAGCAAGTTGGAACTCACGAGGGGGTTTCACTCGGGGACAACATTTGAAAACTGTACACTGGCAANCACCCTCACAGCAAAGGTGGCCACCAGCAGCCGGGGCTGCATTAAGACCATCTCTAGCAGGTGGAGGGGGGTGATCCTGCCCCTCTGGTCAGTACTGATGTGTTGGGCTGGTACTGGGCTCCCCAGGACAGCAGGGACAGGGACAGATGAGTGCAGCAAATGGCCAAGCTGATGCTTTACAGGTTGGGCTGGGTGAGAAAACCGGGCAGGGGCTGGGCTTGGTCAGCCTGGGGCAGTGGAGACTCATGGAGGGGCAGGTCTTCCTGATGGGTCTAATGGGAAGGGATAAAAGGGAGCTGGGAAAGGCAATGGCCACAAGTTGAAATATATGAAATTCCATTTAAATACCAGAAAAGGTTGTTTTTTTGTGGTTTTTTTTTTTTTGGTGGTTTTTTTTACCCCCTAACCCTGCAGCAGGCTGCCCGCAGAGCTTGTGCAGCCACCACACCTGGAGGTCACCGACCCTCCGCTGAGCACCCTGCTCTTGCTGCCCTCAGCGCGATGGGGGATCCCGGGGACGGGGAGGAGGTCCCTGTTGACCTTGGTGAGGTGATGCTGCTGCAGCAACAGTGCCAGCCTAAAGCTGAGAAAATATGGAAAACCCTGAGCCAGACGTCCCGGTCCTGCCCTTGGCACGTCCTGGAGCTGAGCACCAGCAGCAGCTCCAGCTGGGAGCATCCTTCCCAAGCCCATTAGGACTCCAGGTCATTATTTTTTTTTTTTTTCCATCTGAAACCTGCAGGTTTTAAGCCCAGAATTAAGCCAGCCTTAAAAACCCAACCCAAATATCTCCGAGGCTCTCGGCTGAGTCAGTTCCTCCACAGCCTCCGAGCTGCTCCAGCCCCAATTCCTCCTGATTTCAAAAGAAAAATCCCCTGCCCATCCAGCTCCTGGGCGTGGGCATCCCAAAGGGACAGAGCGTGGGGGATGCCGGGGATTTGTAAGCCCTGCCACGGGCTTGCTAGAAAAATAATAACCCCCCTGTGCAGATCTACGCAAACTCCTCCTCCCCTCCATTACCCTGTGGGGCTGGCCATTTATNAAAAAAAAAAAAGAAAGAAAAAAAAAATCATTTAAAAAATAGGCATTGCTCGGCAACATCAACTAGGCAAAAATAGTTCTTTGTGCACTACCTTTGTACAGAAACCCCAGGACGAAAGGCATGCGCGTACAAGAAAAGGCTGCCCGGGACCGGCATGCAACAGAAGAGAGGTCAAAGCTTTTTAAAGTCAGCTTACAATATGCATAAATACATCAGGGTTATATATATATAT
>VWZK01010308.1:76705-96769 GCA_013396935.1 Baryphthengus martii | reverse complement strand
TTTTTTTGGTCATACACACCCGCGTGGCATTCCAGATCCGTCCGTATCCTCATCCAGAAACAGGGGTTTGCCCACGGTGCTCCGGTGAACCCTCCGTTGTCAGCACTCTCCTGCCGCGTCCCCGTCCCCCCCTCGACCCTCCCCAAGCTTTTTCGTCGTCGTCGAGTTTTTGCCGTATCTATAATTTTTGTTTTTTTTTTCCGCCCCTCCCCTTTAGCATGGATGTAATAAATGACAACACAAATTCCAAGTCTAATGATATGTTCACGAGGACAAATCTACACATTCACAAAATTAAAACAAGGAGAGAGAGAGAAAGAGAGAGGAGAGGAGAGAAGAGGAGAGGAGAAAGGATGCAAGCTATCGCTGAGGCTCCCTGCAAGCCCCGACCTCGCCGCTGGACCCGCAGCAGTTGTTCTCCCGGCCAGCGTCCCCGTCGCGACGCCTTCTTAGATCGTGGAGGTTCGGTCGACGCCATCTGCAAGCGGGAAAGGAGAATTAGGAGCAGCCTGGGGCGAGCAGCCGCTCACGTTGCACCGGTAGCCCCCAGAAGAGAGGGAGAGGAAGGGGGGACGGACCCCCCCGAGCACCCCCAACTCACAGCTCCGAGGGCGAGGTGGCACCACAGGGTCACCCCCACCTCCCCAGAGCGGTGTCGAAGGGTTTTGGGGTGTCAGCGCTCTGCCAGTGCCTCTGTGCCACCATCTGTCCCCAGCCCACAGCAGCCACCCCCAGCCTACCCCGAGTCGCTGTCCCAACACGGGTCTAGACCTTCTGCCATGTCCCCAAGGCACCTTTCCAGGGAGCAGAGAGGAGGTCCGGGCAGCCCAGACGGTGGGTGCATGTCTGGGACCCCCCCTAGAGCGGGATAAGTTCGTGACCCACTGCCCAGGAGCGGAAGGATGGGGACGGAGCGGGTCCCGAGGGGCTGCCTGGCCCCCCAGCTCACCCAGCCCTGCAGAGGACGCAAAATTTTCCTCCACCTGAGGGATCACAGCAGGGAAACAAACAACTCGGGAGCCGTTTCTGTCTCCCCAGAGCCCCCCATCCCCAGCATCCTGGGACAGCCCTGAGCCCAGGAGCCAGGGGTCCACGACCCATCCCAAAGCCACACAAATGATTCTGCTGCCAGCAGCCCTCTTCTCCTCCACCCCCCGGGACACCAGCAGCTCTTACAGGGCCAGAAATCAACACCCAACCGCACTTCCAACCCTCTGGCCCTCCCCTGTCCCCAACCCCCCCCTGTCCCCCATCCCAAACCCCCATCCCCGGGATGGAGAGCGGCTCGGGGGCGCTCAGCCCTGAGCAGAGCACTCCCTGTTACGCTACCCGGGGTTATCACGGCCGCCTCTCTCCTTCAGACTAAAAACAAACAGGTTTGTTACACCTTTTTTTTTTTTTTTTTTTTCCCTTAAAGGTTTTTTTTTTTTTTTAAGGGNTTCCCTGAAAGGTTTATTTTTTTTTTTAAGAGCTATTTATAGCATGACCGGTTTCGAGAGGCTCGGGGTATGCGACCTGAAAAAAAATAACTCAGAGGAACAGTACCCTGCAGAGGAACACGACAGCTAAGCCTCGCCGGAGAAACGCTTCGGGTGACAGAAGTGTCCTTGTTTTCCCGGCCGAGGATGCTGCCGTGGCACTGTCAGGGCCCTGCCGCCTCTTACAGTCCTTGCTCTGGCGTCCCTCGTCCCGGGACGGGGCTGTCACATCGCCGCGGGGAGCCCGGTGGCCCCTCATCCTCCCCGAGGGCTCCCGTCCTCGACCGTTCCACGCAGTTCGGGGATTGCCGGGGGGGTGAGGCCCGAGCCGGTTATTCGGGAGGGGCCAGGCGATGCCGGTGGCCGTGCTCATCCCATCGCCGAGGGGTCATCCTTGGTGCTTGGGGGTCCAACGCATCCATGAGGGGCACCGGGCGCTTCTGGTGCCGGCGGTCTTGGCCGCACCGGGCTCTCCATGGGGCTGCCGCTGCCTTTTCCACTTTTCCTGCCTCTTTTTCCACCTGCTCTTCCTCCTTCCCCGTGCCCGTTACCCGCCGGCGCGAGCTGGCACCCGCAGCCGCCCCAGGCATGGGTGAGGAGCTGTCAGAGCCTCCGGCACAGCACCCGGCACAGCTCCCGGCACAGCACCCGGCAGCCCATGGCAGGATTTGAGCCCCACGCCTGGGGCCTCTGCACCCCCCCAGCCACACAAGGGACAGCATTTGGCAGAAGGGTACAACGCTCCCAAGCCTGTAAACCATTTGAGCACGCCGGCGGCAACGGCTTCACCGAGAACTACTCACAGCCTAGCGAGCTAATACTAATTATCATTAGCAAGCCAACTGGTGGCTAAAAAGCGTGGGCTCCACCAACGCCGGGCGCCGTCCCCGCCTTCGGTTTTACCCCCTGTCCCGGCGACCCCGCTGAAAAAGTCAACATCCCCGTTCGACCTCCCCAGCCTGAGAAGCATCCTCAGGAGCATCCCTGGGAGCATCCCTGCTGCCGCCTCTTCCCCTCACAGCCACAGCCTGTCCCAGCTTTTGGGGGGCAGAGGGCAGGGGCAGGTGCTGGGGGGCTCGGTGGAGGAGGTGTGGACGTGCTGGAAGAGGCCGAGGAGGAGAGAGTGCTCACCGCTGAGCGCGTGCTCCGTCATGCTCAGGCACAGGGACTCCAGCCTGTTGTTGATGTCAGGTTCAGTCACTGGCACCTGGAACTCTGCAGGGACAAAAGGACAGAAGACCTCGGTCAGGGGACCTGGCGGGGGCTCTGTCAGCCTGCCCCACACCCACTGCCACCTCTGCTGCTGCCAGGGTAGGAAACCACTCAAGAGGGTCTGACCACACAGCCAGAGGTGCAGTCACCTCTGGCAAGAGATGTCTGCAAAAAATACTCATCGCTCCTGTTTCTTTTTGACAAGAGGTGGAGCATCTGCCCTAGGAGGACTGAGAGAGTTGGGCTTGTGCAGCCTGGAGAAGAGAAGGCTCCTCAGAGACCTTCTGGGGGCCTTTCAGGATGTCAAGGGGCCTGTCAGAAAGATGGGGACAGACTTCGGAGCAGGGCCTGTTGTGACAGGACAAGGGAGGATGGGTTTAAACTGAAAGAGGGGAGATTTAGACCGGAGAAAAGAAAGAAATTCTTTACAGTGAGGGTGGTGATACCCTGGAACACGATGCCCAGAAAAGCTGTGGATGCTCCATCCCTGGAAGCGTTCAAGGTCAGGCTGGATGGGGCTCTGAGCAACCTGGTCTAGTGGGAGGTGTCCCTGCCCATGGCAGGGGGCGTTGGACCAGATGATCTTTAAGGTCCCTTCCAACCCAAACCATTCCGTGATGCTGTGAAATCAGGAGAGACTCCTCAGCATTGCAGCAGAAGGTGGATGGAAATGAGGGGTTGAGGTTCTCGTTAGAGATGCTGGGGGAGGGGGAAACGGGGTGGGAACCGGATCTTCTGCCCTGGGAGGGGGCAACCTCAGGCCCCACAAAAGTCCTCGATACTTGTAAAACGCTCGAGCAGCCCTGGGGAGCAGCGGGGCCGGGCGCTGCCCGTGCAGGCAGGGTTAGCTCCGACGTGGGATGGCAGAGCTTCCATCTGGCTTCTCCATCGCCAGCTCAGCCACCACTCACTCACCCACAGCCCTGCTGCTACACCCCTGGAGGAGTGAGCATAAAAATAGCGGAGGGGTGAAGTCTGTTGTACTGCAACGCCCTGGCCTGATCCATACAGCACCAAAATGCCCTCCTTTTTACGGCAAAAAGCTTTTCAAATACACCTTTCGCTACTGACGGCCGACATCTCCCTTTCCAGCAGCTTGCAAGAACATGGGATGAGGAGAACTAGGAGGGTTGAGTCCCAGCAACCTGATGAAAAATGTTCCAGGGCCCAGCCCCACATTACTGCTTATTTTCCCCGTGGCTTGCTCTGCATCTTAGGCTCCCTAATCCTCCTGCGCTCTCATTCACCACAGGCTAAGACAGAAAAAGAAGCCTACTTTTCTCCTCTAGACACGTGTCCTTGCCCTGGTGTTTAATCAGTACCCAAGAACAGACACTGCTTCTGCTGGACAGGACGTCTGCTGTCGAAATGACGCAGCTAGAACACGGCGGGCGGGCAACGCGAGGGAAGACGCCAAACCGGAACCACGGCAGAAGCTTATGGATGAGGTTTGGTTTATTGGTGGGGGGATAACTCCCTGGCCTGAGGTATGGATGGTTATGGTAAGGGTGTTGGGAAGAAAAGGCATGTTTAAAGGGTAATGAAGAGAAAAAGGCACCAATGGCCTAATGGGAAGGATGCTCCGGGTTCAGGGTCCAAGTTCAGCAGGAAACCTCCTGAAGCAGAAGATGCTGCTACATACAGGAGAATTTTCGCAGTGCTTGGGAAGGAATCACAGAATCACACAATCACAGAATTTTTGAGGCTGGAATAGACTTCTGAGATCATCAAGTCCAGCCTATGAGTCAACACCACAACGCGGTGGTGCCATTGCCGTCGTAAATAAGAATTTTCTGCAAGAGCACAAAGGCAATCCCTCTGCACCAGGTCTCCGTGTCCACCCACGAGCAAAAAAGGTGAGGGATGAGCTACCATCTTCCCTGCCTGACAGGAAGTAAGCTAGGTAAGCCACCACCACATTTATATAGAGGGCCAAGGTCTTGTCTGTAGGGTCAAAATCCCTCCAGCGACGTCTCCGTATCAACCAACCCAACAATCTGACTCGTGTCCGAGACGCTCGGTTCGGGCGGTGATGCTGAGCGCCGCAAGAGTGCAGGAGCGTGCCGCGCCTCGTCCCCTCGGGCCTGTGAGTAAGCCAAAAAGCCGATGTCTGCTTCCTACCTGGCTGCTGAAACATCAGCATGGTCTGCGGGGAGGTGTGGACCGGCAGCGAGCGCGTCCTTTGCACCGAGCTGTGGCTCCTGCTGGGCATGCTGTTGCTGCCCCCGGGGTTGGCGAACCAGAGGTTCTGTGGGAAAGGAAGGAAAAAAAGGGGTGCGGGATGTAAAACAGAGGCCTCTGTGGCACGTATTTATAAGCCCCTTGGGCTTCACCTTTCCCCTAACCGTTTCCCAGTTCGCCCCCATCCCGCTCGTCCCTCTTCTACATCCCACCACAGGGAGGAGAGCACAACCCAAGTGCCTGCAAACTGCTCTCGTTGGCTTGGAAAGGGGCGGGGGAAAGAGGGGGATCCAGACAAGTTAGAGGAGGAAAAGCAAAGGAAGCTTATAGGGAAGGGCCGGAAAAGCTGGAGACGCCGCAAACGCCGACCAACCTGTCTGCCTTGCTTGAGGATGGCGGGGCTGGCGGCGGGGCTGCGCTGGGGGGTGCCCAGTAGCCCACTGGGACCCAGCAGCCCCAGCCGGGCGGTGGGGAGGTTGCGGGAGGGGATCTGGAACTGGCGGGGGTTTCGCCGGCCTAGCCCTGCCCCTGCGGATCCGGCTGTGGGTAAGGAGTTCGACTGGCCAAAGCCTCGGCTGCGGAGAGAGAAAACACCGCGGGTGAGAAACCAGCCCCGGCAAGGGGAGGGGGCCGCGGGGGCGAGCGGCCCGTTCGGCACGTCCGACCAACAGCCAAAGGTCCCAAGGGTTCCCCTGTGCCGTTGGGAAGCGCCAGACCGATAGCATCCCGTGTTCCAAGTGGATGCTCACCATCCCGTGCCTATCCCATGGCCACGGGTTCATCACGAGCTCTGATCCTGCCCTAACCCTCACACCCTGCTATTGCTGGTCCTCCATCCTGCACGTGCAGCAGGAAGGAGGTTTGGGTCCACCACAGCACCAGCCTTTCCTCTTCCCCCTGCCAGTCACCCTCCCTCCCTCCCTCCCTCCCTCCTGCAGTTCTCAGATTCACATCAGGAGTTTTTTTAAAGTTTATTTTACTCCTGCAAAATGGACCTGTTCTTAACTGCAAGCTAAAATAGCCCAGGGAATTCCCTGGGTGCCGGAGCCAGTGGTGCCTCATTTCTTGGGTTTTGCCTTAGAATCATAGAATCATTNCTCCAGACCCTTCCCCAGCTCTGTTGCCCTTCTCTGGAGTTGCTCCAGCCCCTCGATATCCTTTGGGAAGCGAGGGGCCCAAAACTGACCCCAGGATTCAAGGGGTGGCCTCCCCAGTGCTGAGTACATCACTCTCAACTCTTAAACTCTTCAACTCTTCATGCTGTTGAGCTGTACAAACCAGGTTGCTCCTGTGTGGATTCACTAGTGTCTGATAGGAGGTTCAGCTCACTCTGTAAAGTTTTCTTTACTGGGAACACTAGAAGGGTTGGAGACCTTCTCTGCTTTCAGGAGGTTCATTTTTATGAACATGGTATTCTCTGAGAATTCTCAAGCTCTGTAAAATTTGATTAAAACAACCTAACAAATCCAAGAGTTCCTAGGGAGAGGCTGAGCAAAAAGGCACATCCCTTCAGAGGTGGGACTGGCTCTGCACCCGCTCCTGTCTCTGCATCACAAACCTTCATCCACCTCCCCGTGGTCACAGCAAAACCATCTGGACCCAAGACCATGCAGCTCAAATCTCCTGAGACACCAATCTCAGGACACGAAACCACCTCTACTCATAGGAGGGGAGGGACACACAACATCAGCATCCCCCCGGCACGTGAGTTAGTTAAAGACAGGCGGTGCGGGTCTCCTTGCCGCACAACGTCACCTCCTGGTCTCTACCCCATTAACTGGGCAGCAGGACTGCAACACCTTATCAGGTTCAAGCAGAGCTGAGGGTGGGAGGACTCTGCAAACCCACAGCTGCGGTTGCTGTTACGCTCCCGCTTCACCCCTGCCCTTCTCCGGCACTTCATCACCCTCCCAGATGTTCCAGCTCACCTGCCTCCCAGCCCTCATCTCTCCTGCTTGCGCTGGAGGCTGCAAACGCGCTTCGGATGACACGAGCAAGCTGGGATCCCAAAACCCAATAAATCTTACTAGGCAGAATTATGACGAGGATTCTTTAAACCTCATCCAAAAAATGCACTGGCCATTAAATCGTCATGACAAAAGCAGGACTGGCCATGAGCTCCTTCCTCGCCCGCAGCTTCCCAGGGGCAGAAGAAATGCAAAATGCAAACAGCTCAAAAGCAGCAAGGAAACTGGAGCACATCCTGGGTGGCCCCGAGGAAGGGACTGAGATCATTTCAAGCTGGCAGCTCTACCTTGTGCTTGGGTCAGCCTGGATGTGCAGCTGAGCTCAAAAAAGGCAGGGACCGGTTGGAGCGGGGCCAGAGGCGGCCACGGAAATGCTCTGAGGGCTGGAACCCTCTGCTGGGAGGCCAGGCTGGGAGAGTTGGGCTTGTGCAGCCTGGAGAAGAGAAGGCTCCAGGGAGACCTTCTGGGGGCCTTTCAGGGCTTGAAGGGGCCTGTCAGAAAGATGGGGACAGACTTTGGAGCAGGGCCTGTTGGGACAGGACGAGGGGGGATGGTTTTAAACTAAAAGAGGGGAGATTCAGGCTGGAGAGAAGGAAGAAATTGTTGCTGCTGAGGGTGGTGAGAGCCTGGCCCAGGTTGCCCCGAGAAGTGGTCGCTGCCCCATCCCTGGAACCGTTCCCGGGGAGGTTGGGCTGGGGCCCTGAGCAACCTGCTCTAGTTGCAGATGTCCCTGCTCAGGCCCTGAAAAGTTCCCTCCCAACCCAAACCAGTCTATGATTCCATAAACTGCTGCACTGGTGATGGCCCAGGGCAAACAGATCCATCAAAAACCTTTGCTCTTGGCTATTCTCCTTCTGATCCTGCTGTGGACACTGAAATTGCTTGTTTTTCCATTCCAAAATATTTCATTTAATACCACTACGGAACACTCTAGTTCTGTGCTCCTTGTCTCTGAACTCAGAGCTCAGTTGTCCTAACGTCCCAAGTATCTCCAAAACACTTGCTCTTTAAGAAAAAAAAAGGAATGCACAAGACTGTAATAAAACAGACTTAGCAGAATGAAACAAAAGGCTGATGCTGTTGTTAAAATTCATCTAAAAATACCTCTCCTTGCCATAACCCCAATGCTTTCTAGGATCACCCGAAATCCAGCGTTCCGGTGCCGATGAGTGAACACCGTGTTTCCTACACCTCCCGGCCTCGGCTCTCTGACGGCAGCCCCCCGGCTCTGCACCCTCTGCAGGCTTCACACCTTTTTTTTTTTTTTCTGGCCTGTTGACGGCTTTTTGGTGAAGCTCCAGCTCTGATGTCATCGGCAAAGGGCAGGAGGCAGGGGCTGAGCCGGCCGCCCAGTGTCGGGGATACGCTGCACAGCTGGGAAGCGCCGGGTTTGGAGCCAGGGAGACGCGGTGGGAATCGGTGGGGTAGAGCCGACCACACACACGAGCGAACCGATTGCTGCTTCCCCTTCCTGGCCAATGCCTGGGGTTTTAATGCCGAAGCTTTTCCAACCCTCCCCCCTCCCGAAACGCAGCTCTGAACCAAGCAGGATCCATCCCTCCCTGCTGGGAGGCGTCGGTCCCGCTCGAGATGCTCTCGTTGGCCCCTCCGGCTGCTGCATCCAGCCCTCTCCTCCCGAAATCCCACGTACCTCCTCTGCTGCCGATAGCCTGACAGCTCCAGGAGGGATTTCCGAGGGAAAGACCGAAAGAGTTTCTGCACCTGCTGTTTCCATGACAGCAGCCGCTTCTTCTGGATCTCTGTAAACGCCTGCCCAAGGAGAAAAAAAAAAAAAAGTAATGAGAGAGAGAGAAAAATAGGAAACCTATGAATATTTTTCTGGACAAAGCCAGCAGGGATGTGTATGCGGGGGTGTGTGTAAAGAAAAGCAGCCGGAGCAGGCGGTGGCGTGAACTGAGTCCCATCGGTAAGTCCTGAGGGAAATCTTGGTCTCCCCCAAGGATTTCCTCAGCTCAGGTGGAGAAAAATGCTCTGGCAGCGTCCCCAAAGTGACAGTCTGGCTCTGCCCCTGAGGTTGCCACCCTCCTGGGCAGAGCAGGGCTTCCCCACCACTCCTTCTAGCCCCCAGACCCACGGCTCGTGCTGCCAGGCTGTGAGGGCAGCTCCCTATGGGGTCTGACGGTTGGTCCCTGCTTGTAGTGACACTTTTCACCTGGATGTGGCTCTAGAAAACATGGCAGGGGTTGGAAAATGCTAGGAATTGGGAAGCAGAGCTGCTCCAGGGCATCCCACACCCTATCCTCCTGCTTTCTTCTCAGAGTTGGGCAGAGACTCTGCAGGAGGTCACCTGGGGTGAGTCCCGTTCCCTGCCCGGGCTCTCTGTGAAGGTCACCAGGCAGCGGAATGATCTCCTCCTGAAAGGCCCACAGGCGGTGTGGGTTATGGGGACACCCACGTGTCCACGATCGCTAACTTTAGACACCTAACATTGCCACGCTGCTAGCACAGAGGAGTGCAATCTCCACAGCACAATTTGGAGGCTAATTAGCGCCTGACTTGATTGCTCTAAACCACCCTCCGAAGAAGCAGCTCAATCCTGGTGCTCATTACGCTGGAGCCAACGCAGACGGTGCTCCTGGGACACAGGCTGGTTGGAAGGGACCTTTAAGATCAAATCCAACCAGTAACCCAGAAATGCCAGCTCACCGCTAAACCCCTGTCCCTCAGCACCACATCTCCATGGCTTGGAAACACCTCCAGGGATCATGGGGACTCCAGGCCTGCCCTGGGAAAAATGTTCCAGGGCTTGACAGCCTTTTTGGGGAAGAAATGTTTCCTCACAGCCAGCATAAACTTCCCCTGGGGCAATTTGGGGCTGGTTCCTCTTGTTCTGTCACTTGTTCCTTGGGAGAACAGATCGATCTCCCCTGGCTCCAACCTCCTGTCAGGGAGATGTTGAGACGAAGAAGGTCTCCCCTGAGCCTCCTTTTCTCCAGGTTGAACAAGCCCAGCTCCCTCAGTTGCTCCTCACCAGACTTGTGCTCTAGACCCTTCCCCAGCTCCGTTGCCCTTCTCTGGCCACGCTCCAGCCCCTCAATGTCCTTCTTGGAGTGAGGGGCCCAAAACTGACCCCAGGATTTGAGGTGTGGCCTCAACAAGTATGTTGAAGCACTTGCATTTTACCCAGTATCCAGCTATTTCACCTCAATTCAAGATGCCCCGTGCCTGGCCCTACAGAGACGGGCGGATCAAACCCTGGCACCAGCACAGTTTGGCCATTGGCTCCATCTGCGAGCCAAGGGGCCGTGAGCTGCCTCCCTCTTCTTCCATGTGGTGAGCAGCACATTTTGGGGTTTGCAGCCACCGGCCGTCTCCAGAGGAGATTCTTCTGGGCTTCGACAGCGCATTGTGTTAGAAACAAACAACCGAGGAACGTTTATAGCCTGCAGCTCCTACAAGAGGCCGCGCAATCTCCCCCTCAGAGCCCCGCCATCTGGGCAGGCCATGAGAAGCAGCTTGTTCTTGCCAGCGGTACCAAACGCCGCGGGACGCCGGGGATGCCGGCCGTCCTTCCCTGCCAGCAGGCAGGAGCGTGCCGGAGCCCTGCGGCACAGCCTCGGCCATCCCAAGCCGTCACGTCACCCGGCAAAGGCGGATCTTGCCGGGAGCAGAAACAGATGTCCCTGCTGTAAAATCCCCCGAGCCCCACGTGCTGCAAAAGAGGAGGCGGCAACGCCAAAGGATCGCCGGGTCTGTCTGATAGAAACCACCTGCACGTTCATCCTGGGATTTTTTCTTTCATCCAGCTGCTGACGGGACTGTCACGAGCCAGATAAATTTCCCAGCTCCGGGTCTTGGCAATCAAGCGAGCGCGGGGAGGGGAGCAACGTTTCCATGCCTCATGTTGGAGCTACCGCCCGCTCCAGCCCTGTTCTGTCACAATTACTCTTAATACCCCCCAAAAATATTTGTGTTAGAAACCAAGAGGTTTACATAAACAGACGCTTTGGAAACAGTCTCTAAGTGATGCGAACAACTGTTTTAGATGATCCGTCACGACTCACCTCATGGATTAGACATTTGTCTATGAGCTGTAAATAGGAACTTATATTCTCTTCGTCAGGTCGGGAAACTAAAAGTTGTGTGCATACTGGAAAAAGAAAAAAACAAAAAGAGAGAAGAGAAATGAGGACAGAGACACCGAGCTGGGGTCCAGGGTGGGTCCAACATCCTTGTCCCATGGGTAGGTCTTCTCATCAGTGAGAAAAAACACCCTTCCCCAATTCCTGCTGTGCCATCCTATATTTAGGAGCAGATTTTGTTCTCTGTGATGATGGTGTAAATCCAGAGTAACACCGCTGAGGTCACCAAAACTAGACCTGAGCCACTCAGGGGCACAGGATTATTCCCTACTCCCAGGCAAGAGCAGTGCTGGGAGAGCTCCGGCTCCTCTGGCAAAAACCTGCCCCTGCTGCAAACAGATTCTCACCTTTCACGATGGATTTTAACTTCTTTTGGAATTAATTAATTAATTAGGTTTGCCTCTGCCTGCAGTCAATTAGCTGCTGAGAAAATTCACACCAGGTTTTTATATAGAAAACACCTCATCTATTTTTTTTGCAAAAAAAAGATCTAAAATAAGGACAGGGCTGGTATTTCTTCCTGGCATCTCAACGTGTTTCTTCCCGTTCCTGATCTCTTGTGTGAGTCTGTGGATGAGACTTCCTCCTGCCTCTTCCCCATGGAGATTTCCAGCACTGACACCTCAGATCCCATCCAGGGGAGTTAGGACACGGCCAAGCTCATATAAATGTGCTGCCAGAGCCCTGTATGCGGCGCAGGAGGTCGGTCCCCACCTCACACCGCTCTTGTGTTAAGCCTGATGGAAAGCCATGGAACCCACACCGGGCATGGAAAGGTACCCAAGTATTTGGGATGTCTTCTATCTAAATTCGGGCTTAAAGCGAAGCTTGGACCCAGCTGCTGGCCCAGCACTTAGGACAGCTCGAACTAAGCCCCCACAAGCAGAGCAAGTCCAAGGGATGCTGCTGAAAACACCTACGGACTGGTGGGTGCTTCCAGGGCTCTGAATGGGCAGGGAAAGGATGCCATCCACCCCTGACCTCAGGAGTGCAGCCCATCCCATCACTGTCCCTCCCAAAAATTACTGCCCACCTCCCCACCCACTCTCTTATCTCTTACCACAGTATGATGGGGCTTCAAAAAACCATTTTCCTTAGGACTGCAGCTCGCAGGAGCTTGGGGAAAGGCTGCTGCCA
The DNA here is from genome assembly GCA_013396935.1 of Baryphthengus martii. Lineage (NCBI taxonomy): Eukaryota > Metazoa > Chordata > Aves > Coraciiformes > Momotidae > Baryphthengus > Baryphthengus martii. Next base: position 84,691 of record VWZK01010308.1, on the reverse strand, counting down.
GAGCTGCCACCGCAGCCTCTTCTACCCACCTCTCTACCTATCTAGGTGTTTGATTTTATGCATTTACTTTTACGAGTGTAGGTATTTATTTCACAGGATCCCAGCATGGTAGGGGTTTTTTTGGGGCCTCTGGAGCTCATCTGGTGCCACCCCCCTGCTCCAGCAGGGTCACCCAGAGCAGGGGGCCCAGCAGCGCAGTGTCCAGGCACCTTTGGAATCTCTCCAGACAAGGAGACTCCCCAAGCTCTCTGGGCAGCCTGGGCCAGGCTCCAACACCTTCCCAGCAAAAAAGTTTTTCTTCCTGCTCAGATGGAACCTCCTGGGTTGCAGTTGGTGCCCAGTGCCCCTCGTCCTGGCGCTGGGCACCACTGAGCAGAGTCTGGCCCCAGCCTCTTGCCCCCCACCCTTTAGATATTAATGAGGATTGAGAAGATCCCCTCTTAGTCCTCTCCATTTCACTGAATCCATTTCACTGGATCTGAGTATTTCTGCCTGTCTGTGTGTTTTGTGCTTACACTCATACGCACGCTTTGATTTAAGGTACCTTGTAGGAAGTTAAGTGTGAATCTCGTCATTCCCGAATCTGCAATTAAGTCGCTGTTTTATTACAACAGACTTGACTAAATCCCTTGCTAATCTTTAAGTTGGTTAATCATTAAGTGCTGGGAAAATGCAACCTTATTCTATTAATAAATCTTAAATTGCTTCTAAGTCAAAGAAATTCATCCGTGAGAGCACCCTGCCCTGAAGCAGCAGGAGGATGGAGCCAGGCTCTTCCCAGTGACATCTAATGACAGGACAAGGGGCAACGGGTACAAACTGGGGCAGAGGAGGTTCCATGTAAACATAAGGAAAAACTTTTTCCCAGTGAGGGTGACAGAGCCTGGAACAGGCTGCCCAGAGAGGCTGTGGTGTCTCCTTCTCTGGAGACATTCAACACCTGCCTGGACACGTTCCTGTGTGACCTGCTCTAGGTGATCCTGCTCTGCCAGGGGGGTTGGACTTGATGATCTTTCCAGGTCCCTTCCAACCATTCTGTGATTCTGTGAGATTCTGTGAGGACACCAGTAATGAGTGACTCACCTTTCCCCATCACTCTGGTGAACTGTCCAGGCAGGTCACCTTCGGGCAAAGGGGCCCCCCCCGACTCGCCCTCGCAGCCCGGTAAATGGTGCTGCTGCATCCCCCCCGCGGCAGAGTCCTTGCAGTCGGAGCCTTGGCTGTCCGAGCCGATCAGGGAGGAGGGGTGATGCGAGTCCGCGTCCCGGCCGTGCTCCTCCGTGCTCGAGTTTTGGGAAGAGTAGGCTTTGATGGGGGTGAGGATCATTTGGTGTAGTTCCTGCAGCGGGACACGCAAGTTGCCACCTTCCAGGATGTCCTGCGGATTCAAGCGGAGAAAAGAGAGTTGGGTCTCTGTAGGGACAACAGGACATTAGCTACAAACCATAGTCCTACTGCTACCCCCTAGAAAATACCCAGCAAAGCTGGTGGCCTCACTTCTCCTTCAGGATCCTGCTGCAGTCCATGTTTTATTCACCGAGTCTTTTGTTTAGGAGTGTGGAGCCACTGCAGGGACACCGATTATCCATGGATGTGTTCCAACCTCAATCCCCAGAGACAAACGTGGCTCATCAACCACTGCGACCCCAAACCTGTGACAATCCACCTTCAACCTTTCTGAATTCTCACCAGGGAGATGGTAACTTCAGGAGAGTGACTGAGCCTGTGAGACTTCAATGCCCAGACCCTGGAGTACCCTGCTGCTTCCCCAGCAATCTCACAATCATGACACTTCAGCTCTATTTAATTAGATTTTTATTTTTTAATGTGGGCTTGTCTCCAGTTCCCAGCACTGCCTTCAAGCCTGGCTCTCCATTAATTGCTCTGCCCCAAAGAGCTCCTCACAGCATCCATATGCCTTTGGACCATCACAAAGCCCAGGACCACACTGGGATGCAGGATGTCCCTGTCCATACTGGGATGGGATGAGGGAGAGAGGAAAGAAGGGTTTCAAGGAGAGTAAGGTGGGTTGTGGTCAGACACGGAAGGGGAGACCACAAGGCTGCAAGTGAACCTATATCCCCGTAGCAAAACCGCTCAGCTTGGAGATCCCGCGGCAGGTCCACTCAGGAGGGAGAGAATTTGGGCACACCCCCAGCCCTGCTCTCAGTGTTAGTGTGGATCAAGAACTCCCTTTCTACAGTCGTATCCTTGTCCCACGGATGGGAAATAATCCCATTTTCTTTTTATTGTAGCCTGGACCAGAACAGCTCATTCCACGTCTGGCTGGTGGGAAAGAGGCAGCTTTTGGAATGAGTTCTGGCTGCACCTAGGGAAGGGATGCAAAGTGGGCACACGGGTAGCTGATGCCCTGAAGTGGCTGTTCACCCTAATTCCTGCTGCACTCCCACTCCGCTCACTCTCGGACGTCTCAGGTCCGCTTCTCTTGAAAACCTGGAGCCAGTCTGCTGAGTGCTAGTTTTTTGGGAAAAAATCCTGCTGTGCTAACCAACGGAGAGGGGTGGAGCAGCTCTTTCCAAGAAAGCAGCAATCTTTAGCAGTGAGACACTGCCCCAAAGAAAAAAAAAAACCAAAACCAAGTCGCACACATGCTCTTGTTTAGCAAAAAGAAATTGGCTGGGAAGCCTGGAAAACCAGAGACGTCTCCTCCCAAGTCAAGCAGCTCACGGGCAGCTCTGAGCTGCAGCAAAGCGGGACACGGTCACTGCCCCACACCCAAACCCATCCCAGGAGGGCTCAAAAGCAGCCCCTGCCACTTCTCCCCTGTATTTCACAGCGCGCGTGGCTGTTTTGCCGGCTGCACCGGGCTTCAGCTCAGTCAGTCAATACCCTACTCCAAAAACCCGGGCGGAGAAGAGGGGGAAGGTGCTGCGCAACCGCCTGGAAAAACACGTCGCCGAAGCGAGCTCGATCCAGAGGGCTGTCTCTTGGATTTAACTGTTGTTATTAATATCGAGAGGTAAATATGGCTTTATTAGCTCCTGCCGTACTCCGAGTACAATCCTCTGTATTATAAATAAATAGTGAAGCGGTGAGCTAACGAAAACAACAATAAATAGCAACTCACCACAGAAGTATTTAAAAGCCCCTAGTGGGAGGCTCGGCAAGTTGCTGTTTGAAGATGGTGCAATTAAATATAATATAATATTGCGATAATAAATAGCGGGAGGTTGGCTGAGCCGCTCCCACCAAATCCGTGGCGCTGCTGCTTCTCCAACAGCCGCTTCTGCGGAGTTTAAGCTTTTGTTGAAGTGACAAAGAAGTTTCTATTTATTCTCCTTGGAAATTCAAGACGTTCAGGGCACCGATGTGGGTGTCTGGCTTTCTGTGTGGGGACAGGTTGCCCGTGTGGTGCTCCAGAAAAATGCAGCGGTCCTTGATCTGACAGACACGGGGAATTTCAACTCTTTTGGGAGATGGAGAGGTAGGGGCAGGGCTTGGGGGTCCCTATGCTGACCACACGCACGGAAGGATCTCATGAGAGGGGCAGGGGCATCAAGAAGGGAGAGAGAAGCAAGTGGACAAGGGATAACCAGGGGTTATCTCTGCCCAGCAGGTTCTCCAGCGGCAGAGAGGACCACGATGGCTGGTGCTGCTAGAGGTGGTCCTGCGCCGTGGTTCAGCAGATAGGCAACCACCTTCCCATCAGTGTCACTGGGCTGGTGCCCTCCATCACTCAAAGCTCAGGTGTTTCTCAGCACCCTGAAGCTGGCTAGGGCTTGTCCCGGTGCTGCAGGGTATATCCACCCCAGCTGCCTCAGTGCTGGAGATGGATTGGGATCTGCTCTGCAAAATCCAGCCCCAAATAAATCCTGCATCTGGTACAGAAGTGTTTGAGACATCATTCAGATGCAGCCAAGTCAACAACACATTTCTCTGTAAAAGATCCCAAGAACATTTGTCACCGAAAAGTGCTCCATGCCAGAATTAATTTCTGGCTTCTTGGACCAGAAGAAATATGAAAGTGGTTGTGATTACTTACCCTTTCTAAAGACTTGAGCAGGTTTTGTCTTTCTTTTAGCTTCTGGATACTGATGACTATTTTGTGTCGTGCGCCTTTGGTAACGTTCTGCAGGAACAGCACAAAACCTGCCGTTAACATTTCCACAGGACAGTTGGGTCAACCCAAATCCTTCCTCCCCTAAATGAAAAGGGCTGCTACAAATAAATCAAATCTCTGAGTGCAGGGATTAGTGAAGGACAGAGAAAATCACTTGGAGACTTGCAGAAGATAGAGATTTCCAGCTAGTCTGTCCCTCCCCTGGTACACCTCACACAGTGAAAGCAAAGGTGCTGATGGGGCCTCTTCATCCCGAGGATGATGCAGAGGACAACCCGACAGTGGGGACATTTTCAAGGGTTAACAAGGCAATCGGCCACCAAAGCTCCACTGACTTTAAAGGAGCAGACTGTGGTGTCCCGGAAACTCTTGAACTTAATCCCAGCTGGAAAGCAAACCCAAGTGCAGCCCTCAATGACGGGACCTTCATGCTGGGACTCCAGTAAGAAATTTGGAATGAGACTTTTACAGGTTCAAATTTGGTGTTTTTTCACTCGCAAAGACCAAATTTCTCTTTCTCTGCTCCCCAACCAGTTGACACAAAAAGAGGTGTTGGAGGTGTCTCATCTACACAGGCGCTGGGACCGTGGCTGGTGGCTTTACACCTGATGTGGGACGTACTTGTGCCTCGAGCTGGCATTCGGTGAGGGCCATCATCTCCTCATACGTCATCTGGGAAAAGAGGGCGGCGTACTTGTGCAGCCGGAGGCTCTTCAGCCAGGCTGGGACATCTGCAGCACAAAGGTAAAAAAAGGAGAGCTCCTGTTGAGTTCACGACACCGCTTAACCACGCGCAACAGCACCAACAGCAACACGAGGAGTTGATTAGATGCCACCCCACCAGTGCTTCAGGCACCTTACTGAACTTCACGGACCTTTTGGAGGACATGGGGCTATGGATGGCAGGAGGAACCAGCCCCTGGATAAAGATACAGTGCTATGGATATGGATGGCAGGAGGAATCGGCCCCCAGGTGAGGATATATCCTCAGAGGTTGAGTTTCTGCAGCTAAGCCACTGGGAATTGGCCCACAGGGAGCCAGCGTCACACCACCGCACGTCAAGCTCCTCACTGCCCTTTCTCCAGGAACGTGGGAACTGCTGGAGCTAATGGTGTGGTCGAGCTTAGGACGAGCAAATGGCTGTTTTGCAGACAGCAGACACTGATTTATGGTGTAAGGGAAGACGGTATGTGCTGAAAATTTAAATGGCTGCTTGAAGAGAAATAAAGAGATCTATTTTTTTTTTGAGCATGGAAAAATGATGTGCCATCCAAGATGCCTGTTTCAGAAGGGTGACCTTAGACCTCAAAATGCACAGACTGAAATGACTTCTTCCTTCCCAGTCATTGTCTGTAGTGTAGCACCTCTGTGTCTGGTTGCATGGGTACCCAAAAATACTTTTAACCTCCTGACATCAACGTGGTTTTACAGGGAGGAACCTGGGAGGGGAATTCTTCCTCTGCAACACGCACAAGCCCACCAGACCCCACCAGACACCAGGAGGTGTCCTCCACGGAGAAGGCACTGGGATACAAGCTTCCCTTGCTCCAGCCTGCTCACCAGCTACTAAGGGTTTCACAAGTTTGGGGTGCCCATGGTGACACCCTAAAAGGGAGGGGAAGGCCCTGCAGATATCTTTTCTGCAGCACAACACCGTGCCCGTGATGACGCTTGTACTTTGCATCCTAAAGGCTTCAAATGCTGTGCCAAATCAGGACCTGCTCTATTTAGCACCTACAACCCCACAACAGCTCTGCCTTAGCCTACTGAGCTCGCACACCCCGCTCCCAGCAATACCCTTGTCCATCAGTCCTTGTCCCCTTCCCCATCAGTGAGACGCCCGGGAGCTCCATCTCAACCCACCCCGGTGTGGTGACAACGCAAACCCCAGTGTTTCAGCCCCAAAGAGCATCAAACCTCACACCTTAAATGGAGAGAGCAGGTGGAGGCTTGGAAAATGTCTCTTTTGGGACTAAATACCAGTTAGCAGCAACATCTCCCCTCGCTTTGATCATCTCAGAGTTGATGTAAGGGGTATGTGTTGAACGAGTGGTGGAACCTCCATCGCATGGCAGGCAGGGGATGACGGTGCAGGAGAGCCCAAGGGGGAGGAAGGACAGGGGCTTGAACTGGTTTTGGGAGAGATTTCTACTCGCTGTGTGCTTCTGCTTCTGGACTGGCTGCTGTGGGTGCTGGTGGTCTGCTCACCATCCCCAAGGCCAGCATGAGAACAACCTTCACGGCCACATCCAATAACCTTCACTAACAAAGCCAACCTCAAAGGTCTTCTAGCCTGATACTACTTCAAAGTGTGAGGCCACGCTTGCTTCAGAAAGGGGTGAGATGATGCCAGGAGGACAGTCCCACTGTTGGGACATACCATAGTGTGGCATGGATCCACATAGCGGATCTCTGTCCACAAAGTCCCACGCTGCTCACCATCAGACAGAAGCTAAGGATCGTCACAGACCTCTTCCCGAACCAACACCTCATTGATGGAGGGGACAGGGCAAGATGGACGGTTGGTTTGGTCCTCTAAGGCAATTCTTACATCTGCCAGAAGTCTCCTGCGGCCCACTGCCCGGGCTGACCCCAAACCCCACTTACATCCAAGCAGAGGATTCAAACGGCCCCGAAATGCTGCGTTTTGCTCACGCTCTCCATCCTGACACACATCGGGATTCGCCTTTCAAGGAAACTCCTCAAACGCTGCGCAGGAGAACAACCCCCCACCAAACACAGGAGCAAAGCAGTTACTGAGCATGGATGGGTTGAACTTGTTTCCCAAAAGTCCTGACGTGCAACAATCCTAAAACCTGCTACTGGAGACCTCCTAAACGATCTCCTGTTACAAAAAACCAAAGGCTATTAGCAGAAAGCCCTCTGTTTCCCGCCAGGGACTAGCAGGCTCAAATCTCAACTCCATTTTAGTACAAAATCATGTCATTTTAGTGACAACAAATTAAAAGTCTACATGATCCCCATGTCCCCTGAGGACATCTGACTTTGGTGCACGACCCTACTGATGGCAAAGCCCACAGGGATACTTTCAGTGGAGAGATTCAAGTTCACGTAGACATTAAGTTCCGCAATAAAACCCATCCCCAACCTTTGCAGAGGCTCAGAGCGTGGAAGCAGCTCCTCTTTCCCTTTGCATCAGTCTCCCTGGACCAGTCTCCTAATTTTGGGGAGCTGTAACTCTCCTGAGTAACCTTGTCAGCAAGGATGGCAACCACAGAATCACTACATAAAAGAGGCTGGGACTTCTGGAGATCATCTCATCCAGCCCTCCTGCTAAAGCAGAGTCACCCAGAGCAGGGGGCCTAGGCTTGCATTCTCCAGGTGGGTTTGGAATCTCTGCAGAGAAGGTGACTCCACAACCTCTCTGGGCAGTCTGGTCCTCACAGGACAGAAGTTTTTGCTCCTGTTCAGAGAAGTGGGCTGGGCAGAAAGAGCCATGGCAGCACGCAGAGGGACAGTGGTGTGGCTTTCCCCCTTCCCAGAGGGAAGAGGCAATCGGGAGTTGCAAGGTCACCTACAGCGATTTCATGGTCCTTAGAAAGTTAAGCTTTCCAACGATCCTCGAGGAGCAGAGAGCCGCTCACCCACAAAGCTCCTTATTAATCACCGATTCCCAGGAGCTAACTGCGCAGTCACGGCACGGCCACCAGAAACGCCGCGTCTGACGGGAGCGGCAAAGTGAGGACTTCCAGGCTGCTCACGCACATCAGCCCCTATAGGCATTAAATGCCAAAGTTTGGCCGGCACGTGTATATCTGCGTCCTGGCATGGAAATTCCAAAGGAAAGCTACTCACCCTGCCATATATATATATATATATATATATATGTATATATATACACAGGCCAAGGTATACATAGGTCATCTCCCGCAGTGCCCTGCTG
>VWZK01010308.1:63854-76678 GCA_013396935.1 Baryphthengus martii | reverse complement strand
CAGTGCCCTGCTGGCCCACCATGCTAAGCCATTGATGTACTCACAGCAGAATCCCCCAGTTCTACCCAAACCCTCCTCCCGGTGCATCCTGAGCTGTGCCCTGGGAAGGGATGGATGGACAGACAGACGGATGGGCTCTACAGGGAAAAAAGCATCCATGACTTCTCCTGAAGAAACCAGGAGCTGGGAAAAAGCCAAAGGGCACTTTTCCTTCAGCACAAAGACAGATGGAGAGAAACAGGTGACATCAGAACGTGAAGACAGACGGAGAGAAGTAGGTGACACTAGGGGAGATGAACTGCTAGGGCACATCGGGTGGGGGTCTGTTGTGGGTCTGGTTTCCCCACACTCCTGCTGGTTGTCCTGGAGGGTGTTAAAGAAGGAGCAAGGTGACCAGAAGCACGGGTGACACCAAGCCACGAGGGCCTGCAGGCGCTCAGGGAGACGTGGCTGCAATTCAGAGAAGGGACTTGGCAAACCGAGCAGCCGGTTTGGATGAAATAAGACGCAACCCAATCAAAGAGCACAAAGTTGTACGTTTCTGTCGGAACAAAGAGCGGCACGAAGCGAGAGCAGGGAACGGGCAGTACTTGTTTTTGCAGGAAAGCCGTGGGGATACAATGGGTCACACGCAGCCCGCGGTGGTGTGTTATTTGAGGAAGATGAGCTCCGGAGCCGCAGGAATGCCGTCCGTATGGCAAGCAAGTCTCTGCTCTGCTCCCAAGTCCAGTTTTGGGCAAAGCACCTTCAATAAATTACAGACTTTCCGGAAAAAAACAGCGGAGAGAAGCAAGAACAACCCCAAGTTTAGAAAACACCATCTGGGAAGAAGCTGGATTGGTTCAGCGTGAAGAAAATACAGCAGAGGGGGGAGGACATGAGTGGTAGACACCAGAGGCTGTGGACATCTGTTTCACATGTCCTCAGACAGAGGGACAAAAGCAATTTGGCTGACTCAGCAATAGGGGGGAATCAGGTTTAGATGTTTGCAAACCTTCCTCCAGAGAAGGAGGATGCCCAGGAATGGATGGCCCAAGGAAGGGCACCCATCTCCCCCAGGTGGGCTCCACACAGCAGCAATGGGCTGCTTTAATACGTGGAGTTTTGAAATTGATTATTGCTCACGGACAGTCTGGGCCTTGGGGTTTTGCAGAACTGCCTCCACGGATCGATAGCATCACACTGGAAAGTTTCTACACAGACAGATCTCGGAGCTGCAGCTGTGGATCACAGGGAGCCAAGCTCCCCATGGCCTCCTCCCCAGCTCCATCAGCAAAAACTGGAAGAAATGTTGTCTTAGACAGACCCCTCTGCACCACTTGTTCCCTGCAAAAGCATCTCTCCGGCCTGACAGACTGCAGGAGCTGGCCCCTGGCTCCATGCTGATCGTAGCTTCAACACACTCATCAAATCACAGGAATCACAAAATCATTTTAGTTGGAAGAGATCTTTAAGAACATCAAGTCCAACCATTCCCCCATCCCTGCCAGGGCACCGCTAATCCCTGTCCCTCAGCACCACACCTCCACAGCTTTCCAATCCCTCCAGGGATGAGGACTCCAGCCCTGCCCTGGGCAGCCCGGGTCAGGCCTGGACAACCCCTGTGGGGAAGCAATTGTTCCTCAGCTCCAACCTAAACCCTCCCTGGCACAAATTAAGGTCGTTTCCTCTTGTCCTGTTACTTGTTCCTTGGGAGAAGACATTGACTCTCACCTCATCATGACCTCCTTTCAGGGAATTGTTTAGAGCCAGAAGGTCTCCCTTGAGACTCCTTTTCTCCAGGCTGAACAAGCCCAGCTCCCTCAGCCGCTCCTCACAATACTTGTGCTCTAGACCCTTCCACAGCTTTGTTGCCCTTGTCTGGACACACTTCAGCCCCCCCTCAATATCCTTCTTGGGATGAGGAGCCCAGAACTCAACCCAGGATTCGAGATGTGGTCTCTTCAAGCCTGCCTGCTGGGCCACCACAAGGTCATGTAGGTAAATGCAGCCCCGATGGAGATGAAACACTCCCTGATGAGATGTTCTTCAGCGAGCGGAGCGGCTGAAGGAGCAAAGCCTGGCTCTGCAAGGCCGTCCTGCTCAGAGAACTCTCCTGTCCCAACTACTCATCGTCCCCACCCCAGAGCAATGCTACGGTGCAAAGTCCAGCCAAGCAACCCCGGTTACCTATGTTATGGGGGAACTCTCAGGATTTTTTTCATGCACTTGTTTCATGCGTATCAAAGCCACACGGTGACAAGTCAAAAGCAGTCTGGACACATCTAGATTTGTCTGTAGCTAGAATAAAATCAGACCTTGCGATTATTTAAAAAATACGATTATTTCCTTTTTCTGATACGTCACTGGCCTTTACACAACTGAGTTGCTTTAGATTAATGAAAACTGCAGTTGTTCAAAGCAGTCTCTGATGGCTACAGGTCCGTTTGCAGTCATTTTGCCTGTTCACAGGAATACAGCGGCTGTGGGTTTGCTCAATTTTTATCTGTATATTCCTCTGCAGCCTGAAGTTCGCTCCCTATCTTTGACTCAGAGCAACAGGGTTTCGTTGCTGCCTCGTTCACCCACAGGATCAGATATTTATTGCTAGAAGTCTCTACGAAACTCAAGTGTCATGGGAAAAACAACTGAAATACACAGGATGAATTCACTGCCGACAAGTATCCTACTCCAAAACTTCCTCAGATACTTGGCAGGTACCAAACACTGCAATGACAAATCAACGTGGCTTGCTAAACTTACACTTGAGGTATTTTTTCACTGAAATAAAAGTAAAAAAAGAGAACAGAGCAGTCAAAAGCCACAGGCTACGGAACAAATCCAGCTTTCTGGAAAGCCGGCAGCTTGCAGGATTTTGAGGCAAAACCAGCCCACGGGCACCCAACTGTAAGACGTCAGACCAGGACTAGTCGCTGCTTAAAAGAAAACCTAACTTATTTGCCTAAACCTAAATTCCTAAGCTGGGAAGAAATGCCGAAAAGTCTCCTTTCAGTTACGAGGCCTCTCGCCCAAAACCGCCAACCAAGCCCCGCGCTGCCGGGAAAACGGCTTTTCCCCTCCTGCCTCTGGGTGCTGGGGTTGGGGTTGGGGAGGCATCTGGTTTTTCACTCACCTTTCATCCCACTCCCTTCCTCCTGGAATGTGTTACGAGCGGAAGGCTGATCTTCTAAATGTTCACTCCCACCACTTCCCGAAGAGGCTACACTGCTTTGTGGAGACAGGGGGGCATGATCGGAAGGGATGCACTGGGGTCCTCTAGCTCGTAAGTCCTCATGAGACATCCATCCATGTCCTAGAGGTTGGTTTGGCACATTCATGGGTGGGGTAAGGGACACAGAGCGTTTCAAAGGGCTGTGGTGTGTCTGGCCTGAGAGAACTGAAAAAAAAATAAAATCAAAGAGGTTATTCCCCCCTCGCGGCCCGGGATGCAGCAGAGTTCCCCGAAAAAAAAAAAAAAAGTAATAAAAAATAGAATTAAATGAAATCATAAAATGCATGGTGGTTGGCCACGGTGCCTCGCTGATGGCTTCGCGGTGCCCTGAATCCTACTCTGAGATCTCCGCTTTGCCTCCCGGGAAGCAAAGGGGATGGGAGGACCTGCAAGGAGATGGGGTTACACGACCTACGTCAGGTTGCTCAAGAAAAGGTGTTGTGTGGATTGTATCTCTAGGGGAAAAAAATAATTGAGCAGCTCTGGAGGTTTTCCCCATGCGGAGTCATGTACTGACAGCAAATCCGAGTGCGGGACAGCGCTGGGAGCTTGGCTGTTGCCTCTCGCCAAACCTGGAGCCTGGGTGATTGTCTCCCTTGCAGGGAAGGTCCTGCTGCTATTGCAGGTGTACCCACGGAGTCAGAGAACCATTTCAGTTGGAAGAGACATTTAAGGCCATCAAGTCCAACTGTTGCCCCATCTCTGCCAGGGCACCACTGAGCCCTGTCCCTCAGCACCACGTCTCCACAGCTTGGAAACCCCGCCAGGGATCAGGGGGACTCCAGCCCTGCCCTGGGCAGCCCAAGACAGGCCTGGACAACCCTGCAGGGCAGCAAATTGTTCTTCAGCTCCAACCTAAACCTCCCCTGGGGCAACTTGAGATCATTTCCTCTTGTCTTGTTACTTGTTCCTTCGGGGAAGAGACCAACTCCACCCGGCTCCAACCACCTGTCAGGGAGTTGTGGAGAGCCAGAAGGTCTCCCCTGAGCCTCCTTTGCTCCAGGCTGAACAAGCCCAGCTCCCTCAGCCATTCCTCACTAGACTCCTGCTCTAGACCCTTCCCCAGCTCCGTTGCCCTTTTCTGGCCACGCTCCAGCCCCTCGATGTCCTTCTGGGAGTGAGGGGCCCAAAACTGACCCCAGGATTCCAGAGGCAGCCTCACCAATGCCGAGTCCAGGGGGACTATCCCTACTCTAGTCCTGCTGGGAATGCTATTTCTCATACAAGCCTTGTTGAGTCCTGTTAAGACCTTTGCACTTAGCTGAGCAATCATCAGCAACAAGAGCAACCCAGCTCAACCACCCATCAGGTGAGCTTCCAAGCACACACGCCTTTTAACCTTCTGCTAAAGCAAACACCCAAAGCAAGACTGAAAATACACACATGACAAAGAGTTGAGGCTGAATCCCACCCAAAAAAAAATAAAAATAAATGTTCCTGGAAAGCTTTGGATTGGTTTTTCCTTCTCAGCTGCATATACAGGTTGGTATTTCCCGGTTGATGCACCAGCTCCTGTGATTTGGAGCCATTTCTCGAGAAAAGCTTTACAATGGGTAGGAATTTCCTTGCCTTTCAGTCGAGTACAGAAATACGTCTTATGTAGGCTAAAGTATTTTAAAAACCCAAATCACAGATTATCTGACACTTTCTGGTAGAAGTGTTGCAATTCGAATAGATTTGTAAATATAGCTTTTCCTGAACGGTCTCAATTTTCCACTGCTTTCCATACAGTCTGATTTTGAGTTATCTCCTTAAAGATTTAGGTATCTTTTTCTTGGCTGTTGGTTAGCAGGGGACAAGATGGGTATGGATGAACTATCTTTGTTTCCTGTCTTGAAAAATATAAAGAAAGATTTGTCCATTGCATTAACAAAATTCAAATTCCATTATTCACAAAGTCATTAATCTGCTGGTTAAACCTAAAGGCAGTCAATGTATTTTAATGTACAGATTTAGGATGTAAAAGACTCGTTTAATGTTTGATTGCAGCTACACTCAATTGAATTAGTTGGGCTTAATGGGGGTTGTTTCTTGATAACTATGGAAAAAAAAAATCTCTGGATGTAGCCGGCGCTCAGCTGAGCCATGTCCCATTGCCCACTGGGATAACTGGGACAAGTTCTAGATCCAGTGCTAGGGGAAGGTCCTTTCTGGTTTACATCAAACCCAAGCCAGCGTTGCTATTTTTCCTGGGTATAGATGTGGGGTCCACATTACGATGGCTCCCAAAATATCTGCACTGATCTGTTACCGAGGATTCATTTCTAGAGACAAGAGTAAATCCTGCAGAAAGACGCTCGTTTCTCAACATGAGCGGCCTCAAGCTTCATTGTGGGGTAGAAGCAATGAAAAGTAGATTTTCTGCTCCAGGGAAATCTGAAGGCAGAGGGGTTAAAACGACCTTTCAGCCCCTGTGAAACTAAGGCAAGAACTTTTCGTTCTTCCTTTCAAAATTCCGAACTCTGTACAAACACCTGGGGGGGAAATTCATCGATTTTGTCGCTTTTCTTCCCGAAGCACCAAAGCTCTTCAGCCCCCTTTTTGGCATTGGTAGGAGTTCATCAAAACCGCTCCTGACTCCTCCACGTTTTATTTCCTAATATAAACGAGTCTTGGTGGAAAACCCCCAGCCAGTTGTACCGTGCTATAAAAGTTAAGCTGGGTTTAATTCCCAGTTAAAGCCTGGAGGAAAACCTGCCATAAAGCAGACTGACCTTCTGCTGACCAGAGGTGGAATGAAAATGAGCAAGTAGCTGGGTTAGAAAAGGAGGAGAGAGAAAAACACCAGAGCTCCTTTGCATTTATTAAACACCTGTAAAAAGCAGCCGGCGCCACACGCAGCTGATGGATGAGGCCAAAAACCTGTGGATTTCTGCGATGTCTAAATTGTTCCTATTTTTGAAAGTGTTTTCTCCTCCCAGCACCTGACGCTAACACCGCGCTGAGCCGGGAAGCAAGGGGACGGCTTACGGTGAAGAATTTGTTCCCTTCTCGTTCAGTAACTACAGAAACATCTTCCAGAAGTCTCCTGGCAGAAAAGGACGTCAATGAGGAACCGGGATTGTTTTCAGAGCAGTGTTATGTTTCCTAAAGTTGTGATGCATCCTGATGGGGAAACAGATGGATTTAAGAAGGTCTTGGCCAAGCTATTTCAGCTCTTGGCTTTGCAATTGTACCCCCGAAGCAGCAGGGAACGGGGCTCTGAGAGATGTCACAGCACCCTTTCAGAGGAAAAAAATATTTAGCATTAAAAACCCAAAATACTGGGGGAAATATGGGGAAAAAACCCGATAAATCAGTTGAAATGCATCACCAGGCTTGAGCGTTGCAGCAGCATTGTGCCTGTTGTCCCCAGCCACCGGCGCACGGCCGAAGGGATAGAAACCACCCCAAATCTGTTGTAGGAAAAACTCGGGTTCGGGAAATATCTGAGATGCAGGGGAATGGGCAAGGAGGGCAGGAGCTAATGCCCCTCTTTTGGAGGCAAAGGGCTGCCCCCTTAGTCCGCCCTCTTACAGGGTGCACGCAGCAGCTGGTACCCCGCAACGGTTAAGTCGTCCTCTCCCCACCAAAACCTCGCAAACAAGAGGATATTTTGGGCTTAAATCCAGCCCACATTCCTTCCTGAGCAGCATTACCCTTGCAAACTGCTCCTCTTCCATCTTCATTTGATGTCCCCTAATTAGAAGCCAGTGTCAGCTGAAGGAGATCTAATGAACCGCCCAGGACGGCCAGGAACAATTACAAATCATCCAGCGCAACAGATAAAAATGACTTCCATTTCTTTCCCTGAGATAGTGCAACGATGGAGTCCGACAGACCACGTTTTACTAAACCACAAGCATTTATACTGAATTATGAGCCAATTCACACAACTTCACGAGACCATAGAATCACAAAATGGTGTAGGTGGGAAGGGACCTCTCAAGGCCATTCCATCCAAGCCCCCTGCAGGGAGCAGGGACATCTGCAACTAGAGCAGGTTGCTCAGAGCCCCAGCCAACCTCATCTGGAACGGTTCCAGGGATGGGGCATCAATCGTCTCTCTGGGAAACCTCGGCCAGGGTCTCACCACCCTCAGCATCAAAAATTTCTCCCTCCTCTCCAGTCTAAATCTCCTCTCTTTTAGTTTCAACCCATCCCTCCTTGTCCTGTCCCAACAGGCCCTGATCCAAAGACGCAGTAGGGACAATTCCTCTGCAGAGGATGCTACAAGCAGAAAAAGTCACCAGCTCTTTGAAATCACCCCAGCTACTCTCGGTACCAGACACAGATTATTGCAGAGCTCTTAGCATTAGTCTAACTTTAGGCTTCGCTTAAGCCTTTCTGGCTCTAACGGATACCAGGGAGCAACACGGTTTCTTGCAAATCCTCTCACCAGTTTCCATCAGCACCGAGGCTTAAAAACACTGAGGAAGCCAGGCTGGCAGTTGCCTGGTGCACACACTTCTCTTGCTTTTAATTCGGAACCCTCAGAAAGGAGATTAATAGATATGCATATTTATTAATGCTGCTGCTTGTGCTCACGCCCTCGCTTTCTTGAAACAGAGGATGTAGGTCATGATTTTCAAAGTGGCAGTTTACTTTTGACAATTGCTTTTGACAATCCTGTCTGTTTTTTTGGATGGTCCAAGGTGAATTTGGGGCTGCCAACAACTGAGCTGGAACTTCCCGTCAGGATAAGTCACTTTTTCAGCCTCCTCCTAAAATAAATGGTCCACGTGTGCTTCAACTTCAGCAGGAGAAAACCAAGTGTGAGTTTATAACCTTGTGCTCAAGTCTCTCTCTCTCTCTTTTTTTAAAATTATTATTACAAAAACATTAAGCTTTAATTGAAAAAGGAAACCTAATGTGTTCTCCGAGGGCAAGATAAGCTTCCAGAAGGTGGCCAGGGGCCCCCCTGCCTTTCTGAGTGTGGCGGTGGTGTGAGCCGGACAAACAAAGAGAGGAAACCACCGCTCCAAAGTGCAAGCCACGCTGGCACACGGATCCCTTACAACTTGTAAGCATGTCCCACTTCTGGTTTAGAAAGGTTTTCCTGCCGGCTGCAGGCTCATTTAGGTGCTGCAAGAGCCATCCGCTCCCCGGGGACCCACCAGTCACTCTGCAAAGCCTGGTCCGGCTCCTTTGACCTGGGCATCTTGATGGGACGGGGGCCAGAGCAGATCACGGTCCTCCCGACAGCCGGTGTCACCTCTTTGCTCTGCCACCGTGGCTCTGACCGGCCATAGGGGTTGTGCTCAGCCCACGCCAGACTCCGTTTCCTTGTAAGAAAGCTCCTCGTGGCCCCCACATCGGGGTCAGCTGCAACCCGGTAGATGCTGCTAAACAGAACGCCTTCGAGATGAGCTTGGGATGTTTTGCACCCTAGGGAAAAACAACCTGGAGCTAACGGCGCTGAGACGCACGAGGCGCTGCCAAAGAGCTCTCAGGCTCCAAACCAAGCTCAGCTTAATATCCCCAGGGGAAAAAAATTAAGAGGAGAGAGGAGTAACAACAACGATGCGACCGTCCCGGGGTGCGGGGCTGGAGCAGCAAGGAGCATCCCTATGGGGCCGCCAACTCCCTGGGGGCAAAACCAGCTTTATCACAGACCAAACCCTGGCTGGGTTGGCAGGCACAAGAAAGTGCTTAGAGAAGCTCTCAGGCTGCAAGTGCTTTCCCTGAATTTAGGGTGGTGTTTTGTCGGTTTTTTTCTCTCTTCCTTTTTGAAGTGGTGTTGCCTATTTTAGTAGGCCAGGGCTAATTTCAAGAGGGTTTTTGTTCGCTGAAAACCATGTGGAACAGCGTCAGACAGTTGTGTTGTGGTTTCTCAGGGTTTCGGGCCAATTTTTTCAGCCTGAGAAGGGAAAAACCACCCATTCCTGTAATTAAGAGCTGAGGAATTGGGCTCTGCAGGCAGACCTTCCTCCACATGGCATGCGACAGCTGACGAGGCGCTCGTTTTCCCTCTGCCCCTTCATTAAACCTGGCTTGAAGTGTTACAAAAGTCCTTGGCAAGACACACGCGGGGCTAATGCGAGTGCTTCCACCGAGAGCCAGACCAACTGCTGGGTACAAAGGGGTGTTCAGACCATCTCTGGCCCCAGCGTGCCCTCCACCGGGTCCTTGATACCCAGAGGACCTTTACAACAACCTCACGACCCTTCCTACCAGCACACAGTCCATACAGCAGATTACAAATCAGAATTTTGACCTCCCCATGGATGAAGAAAGGAAAAAGCGCTGCAAGGGACATGCTGAACTCGCAAGGGGAATTGTTTTGGTTTTGGTTTTAGTCTAAAACTGTCACTTCTCAGCTGCAAAGCTGGTTATGGTCCATCCTCAGGCAGCGTCCGATCCTGTACGATTCCTTTTCTGGTCTGTAGGTACCTGGAGCAACAGCCTGACCCCAGTTTGCTGTAGGAAGCAGGGATGTTTTCAATCCACCGAGGCCACAAGGGTCTCTTCTAAGAGGCACCCCTAAGGAGGGGGAACATTGAGCAGCTCCTGCACACCCCCTTGCAAAGCAACCACCGAGTTCAGCTTGGTCCACTCCTCCTCCTCCTCCTCGCTACCCCAGTCACGAAGCATCGTCCCCTCCGGGAAGGCTCCCGGCGCTGGCAGCCCAACGCTCGCAGCCTTTCCAGCGTTTCCGTGCCGAGGACCCTTGGAAAGAGCCGCCGGTAGGTCACGCTGCCCGGCTGGCACCCAGCCTCCTTCCTGAGCACCTCATTCACCCGCTCCCCACGCTGCCGCAGGACCGAAGCACGACCCGATGGAACATTTGTCGACTCAACATCCCCTAACCCTTGGAGCCTTTTCTTTGTGCCTTCACTTTTTTTTTTATTATTATTTTTTTTTATCTCCTTGGGTTTTGTGACGGCGACTTTTAACCGCGTTCGTACGGTGCCAGATAAACCACGTCCTTGCCTCTGAATCAGGGTGAAATGAGCCACGATGGGTGACACCAAGAGTCTGAAATACAAGCAGCCACTGGGTAGTTCTGTGCATTAGGGAAAAAAACCAAATGTACAAGCAGAATGCTGCCTTGAGCAGAGACATTTGGAAGAGGCACAGACTGCAGAAAAGCCCGTCAAGAAAACTTTTTTTTTTTTTTTTCAAAAAGCAACGTTTTTAAACACAGTTTCCTGTTCAAGAAACTGGACAGAGGAACAATAACCCATTTGTTGCTGCTCTCTCCAAGAAGCACATGCGAGGCCCTGTCGAGGCTCTGCCGGGGAAGGGGATGTCTCTGCTGACCACAGAGGGGTTTGTAAGCCCCAGCACGGCACCAGCACGTCAGGATCCACAGTTTGGCTCCAGCAGGAATTGCTGTTATTCCCTCATCTGCGTGGCAGCAGGAGCTGGGCTGCATCTAAAGCGCTGCAAACGCAGCTCTCAGCAGCTTCAGCAATCCAAGGGGATGCATTTCTGGAAGGAGGCCCAGCTCATCTCATGGAGGGGCAGGAGCTCGGGAGCTGCTTTTGGGGTCCTCGCATGGGGCTTTGCACCAGAGCATCCAGCATGGTGGGAGCAAGACAGGCCAGGTGTGAATCCTGATTTAACTTGTGGACAAAAGGATGCACAGAACAGTGACTGGGGGAGGTGGGAGTCTGTCGTGAGGATCACAGAATCACAGAATAGTTTGGGTTGGGAGGGACCTGTCAAGGTCATCTAGTCCAACCCCCCTGCAGGGAGCAGGGACATCTGCAACTAGAGCAGGTTGCTCAGAGCCCCATCCAACCTCCCCTGCAATGGTTCCACCTCTGGAGGCAACCTGGGCCAGGCTCTCACCACCCTCAGCAGCAAAAATCTCTTCCATCTCTCCAGTCTAAATCTCTCTCTTTTAGTTTAAACCCATCCCCCCATGTCCTGTCCCAACAGGCCCTGCTCCAAAGTCTGTCCCCATCTTTCTGACAGGCCCCTTCAAGCCCTGAAAGGCCCCCAGAAGGTCTCTGAGGAGCCTTCTTTTCTCCAGGCTGCACAAGCCCAACTCTGCCAGCCTGGCCTCTCAGCAGAGGGTTCCAGCCCTCCCAGCATTGCTGGGGCTCCTCTGGCCCCGCTCCAACAGCTCCCTGTCTCTCCTGGGCTGAGGACTCCCGAGCTGGAGCCAGCCCTGCAGGGCGGGTCTCGCAGAGATGGGGAGGATGGAGGGTTAGAGTCACACTGCAAGAAGGCGCTGCCCTAAACCACGCTGCTCCTGGGGCAAACGCAACACCCTGATCTCCAGGTCAATAAATGCGGTTTCTCTCATACATTTATACAGAAACCACAGAAAAAACAGTGATCACCCCTGGGGAATCCCAGTCTGCTAATAACAACTCTGCTGTGCTCGACCAAACCTCCGCAATTATCCCAGAATTCCCTGATTTTTTGCTATGGGTTCCTGGGGGAAATTCCTCTCCTGTTCACCGATCAAGCCAGATATGCTGGCTGAGATGCACAAACTCTCCTTCCTACAGTCCTTTTCCACCCAGAAGAGATGTCCAAGAGCCTCTGCTCCACTCAAGAAGCAGCCAGCGCTCTCCATCGCCTCCACCAGCTACTAATGAGATCCGTGGCCTGAAGAGCATCTGTTTGCTGAGACCATCGACAGCATCCACTTCTACCACACGTTCTGCTTCAGATGGAGAAACCCCTCTAACAGCTACAATCAGGAGGCCAAGCTGGAAGATAACCATATGCTACCTGTGGGAAACTGAGTGTAAGAAAAGAAGGGTCTCAATCCAGTCTAGTGGAAGGGACGCACGTGAAACCTCCTGAATTGCCCTGAGAAATACGGATCCAATAGTCACAGAATCACAGAATGGTTTGCATCAGAAGGGATCTTAAAGATCATCTGGTCCAACCCCCCTGCCCGTGGCAGGGACACCTCCCACTAGATCAGGTTGCTCAGAGCCCTGTCCAGCCTGGTCTCAAACACTTCCAGGGATGAAGCATCCACAGCTTCTCTGGGCTGACTCCCTAAAGAGTTATTAAAAATCTGTGGAGTGAGTGCATGGGGACAGCCCACCTTCAGGAGTGATGACATACAGGGGGACAATGTGCGTCTTCCATGATGCACATCCCAAAACCATCACCTCGCCATGGTCAGGAAAACTTTACCCAGAAAGAAACGGGATTGTGGCCTCTTCCACCCTCACCGACTTACTCAGGATTTTCTCCTCTCGTGCCTCTTTTTATTCACTTTTACTCATTCAAAAAAGCCATTTAGTCCTCCTCTCTTGTAGGCACCACGGCCTGAATTTCACAAGAGAAATTCCTCTCCATTTCTGCCTTATCGGCTTCCTCTGGCCTCTGCTCTCAGGGGTCGCACACCCCATTCTGAGCATCCTCCGCCTGGACTGGTGATGTCTTATTCCTTTTCCTCTTCTAAGAGCATAAAATCAGGAGAGAAGAAACGCCTGTTGGGTTTCTGAGGCCACGGAGGGACAAACATAGTACCCAGTTCCTTACGCAAGAAGATGCAAAAGATGCTGCCCAGCAGGGACACCTCCTGGCTCCCCTTATTGCCCCAGACACCGAGCTCTGCCACGCTCCTCAACAGTCCCCAGTAGCAATGGGATTGTCACCTCTGCGATCATAAACCATGCATCACACCTGGAGTACTGTATCCAGTTTTCCCCCCCCC
>VWZK01010308.1:1215-63658 GCA_013396935.1 Baryphthengus martii | reverse complement strand
GGGGGATCTGATCCATGTCTGTAAGTATCTGAGGGGTGGGGGTCAAGAGGAAGGGAACAGACTCTTTTCGGTGGTGCCCAGTAATAGGACACAGAAGATTCCACCTCAACATGAGAAGAAACTTCTTTGCTGTGAGGGTGACAGAGCCTGGCCCAGGCTGCCCAGAGATGTGGTGGAGTCTCCTTCTCTGGAGACTTTCCAACCCGCCCTGGATCTGTTCCTGTGTGTCCTGCCCTGGGTGATCCTGCTCTGGCAGGGGGGTTGGACTCGATGATCTCTAGAGGTTCCTTCCAACCCCTACCATTCTATGATCAATTCTTTCCCGTTACTGCTCCAAATGAACTCAGCTCAGCTTTCCACCTCCTCTACACACCGACAGCACGTGCATCCTCCAAACCTGCCCTCATCATCCTCCAAAACTTTCCCTACTGCTCAGATATTGCCCTGCACTCAAGTTCTGACGCGAGGCTAAGCGAGGTGGGGGGGCCTATGGTTACAAGAAAACATCGAACGCCGAGCAATCAGCCACGAATAAAATTGCGTAACGCACGGGAACAGCAAACTTGAGGGGGGAAAAAAAAAAGAAATTAGAAAAAACCATCCAGCTTTGAGGCTGCCAAAAGGGAGCCATTGATTACAGCACATTTGATCCATTTGCATGCAGAGAGCTTTGCTTTGGAGCCGAGATGGAAACAGTCTTAATATAGCTGGAGAGAAAATATCCTTCTTGCACTTTCCTAACTGCACTTTGATAGGAAGCAGCCACAGAGCAGATGGTGCCTATATATAATCACCAGACCTATTATCCCAGCCTCTTTTAGTAATTTGAAGGATGTGATAACCACAAGGAGAGCAGCAAATATTCCCCCTCCCTCCCTCCTTCCCTTTCCCCTGCTAAGAAAAATATCCACACACAAAAAAAAAAAAAAAAAAGAGCAGCAAGCTGTAATTATGGTAACGATTAAAAGACTTTCCAAACAAACTAAATAACTATTTTGTGCGCTGCTCCTTTAAACCAGAAGTCAAAAGTTAATTAAACAGCAGCACGTTACTAAGTCAGGAGAATCACAGCAAGTCCCCGTGCCGTCTGGAAGGAGACGGGAGTCGCTTCGGATAAATCCAGATCCCAGAGCTCCCTTTCCCTCCTCGAGGCCTTCCTGCCATTTCTCTGCAGCTGCTGGTTGGTGGCGAGGGGAAGGAGACCTCATTTGTCTCCTTTCTTTACTCACCAAAGCCCAGAGCTGCGCCGCTTCCAAGGATGAGCGATGGGAAGGCCATTCTCTCCTCCAGCGGTTTCTCACCCCACAAAGACGCTCGGGAAAAGATCACAAATCTGATTTTTCAGCACGTTGCGTAGGGGAAAGGTGCTGGCGAGAGGCTGGCACAGAGGAGTTAAAAGGGTTTTAGCGGGGGTCTGTCTGCCTCTGCCACCATGGAGCCTTCCTCCTCTTCTGCAGCTGCCTGCTGGGCACCCCAAAAGTACCTGCAGGCAACTGGGAGCCCAGGGTGAGCTGGGAAGAGCAATCCCCAGCCGCAGGCAGCGGGAGGCTTTACTCACCAGGCACTTTATGGATCTAAATTAATAGTGGGGGCGGAGCTGAGAAGCACCCCTGAGTACCTGGCTCCCAGATGGAGCCCCCAGCCCCATACTGGTGATGGCTCCGGCACTGGTGAGACCCACAGGTGCTCAGGGAGGTGATGAGAACAGCAAAGCTTCCCTTGGGAGACCAACAAGCTCTCTGCAATAAGTAACCACAGCCTGCTGTCGCCTGTGCCAGCATCCGACGGGCACCGGTGCGGCTGCTAAAATACACCCGCGTCTAGGAGGGTCCATCCATCAACACAACCTCCCGGTCGACCGACACGGGAAGCTGCCGAGGGGTCTGAGAGAATTACTGGGGATGTCTGACTGTGCTCCACAGCCTGCAGAGCATCAATCAGCGGCTCTGGCGGCTTCTGCGCCGCTTCCAGGTCAGCAGGATGATTCACCAGTGACAAGAATCCCAAAGGACCGTCGGATAACGCACACAATCATCACCGCCGCTTCTTTACACCTCTCCCCGGGACACCCAGACTGCTGTAAGGAAAGTGGAGATGACATCATAGCCTCAAGTTTCAAGCTCTCCCGACCTCAACTTGCAGTTCAAGGACGGTGTCCTCCCCACCACTGCCAATGGACCAGCAACGCGTCAACGACCGAGCACAACGAGGGCACGCGGTCCCTGCCCTGGGTGCTTACAGTCGGTGACTGCACCGGGATTTCACAAGCCAACAGGGTGAGACCATCCCCGGGTGTTGCTGGAATAGAGGTTCCCAAATGAGGTGGCCTCATTCCAGCCAGGAAGCCGCGGAGCCATCGCTCTCTGAGTAGGGTACGTCAATTTGGGAACCACGTCCTGTAAAGATGTGTGGGTAAGTGCAAGGACCAAACCTGGCCTACATCAAGTTTGGAGGAAGCAACAGTGTGGTCCCAGAGGATGTGGGTGTAACGGGCCATCTTCAGGGACAGCCACATGTCACCTGCTGGCACCCGGTATTTCCTCCCTCTCCTCTTCACCGGCCACCCAGAGCAACCACCACCCCCTTCACCACTTCCCTAACGGCGGGGCCATTTGCCGGGGCCACGCCCGGCCAGATTACACGGATTATTTGCCTAAAAGCATCATTTGGAGTCAGCAGGGCTGGTTCAGGAGCACCTGCGCAGTTCTGTACCTACCAGCAGCCAACAGCAACCGGTGATACCCACATGTGCTTACGTGCCACCCATGGCACCACGCGGAGCAAGTCACCACCGAGCCCAGCCTCGCGGTCCCCACCCCTCTTTCCCTTTGGGACCTCAGTAGGACTCCTCCACCTTTCAATGACACCTCTGCCTCCAAACATTGTGGCTGACAAGGGGCTGAGCAGAGGCGGGACCACAAGAACCATCCCGGAGGTGTTTAAAAGCCGTGGAGATGTGGTGCTGAGGGACATGGTTGAGTGGTGACCTGGCAGGGATGGGTTAACGGTTGGACTTGATGATCTGAAGGGTCTCTTCCAGCCAAAATGATTCTATGTTTCTACGATTCTATGACCCAGCCCGCTGCCCACGTGAAAACCCACTCGCTGCCGCACAGCTCGTGGGAAGCGCGTTCTCTTCCCTGCCCACTCGCTCTGCTTGGCAAGCAGGTATCCATCACTCGCTCGACACCCTGCCTACGGCAGGATCGGCGCGCAGCCCGAAAGCGCTGCCGCCCGTAGGCTGCACATATGCCCCCCGTCGTCACTCGCTCCCACGGGAGAGCGGAGCGGGCACGGTGGGAAGGACCTCCTCTCTGTTTCTGTCTGATGCCTGGGGTAACATCGGCTCTGCTTTGCTAACCTTACCCCCTCAGAGCCATCCACATCCCTCCAAAACCATCCACTGCAGGCAAGAAACTTCTCTGATGACAATCTAAGACCCCTGCGGAGATGGACTGCAGGTGGGACCTCAGCACCCTGTCGCCCTTTGTCAGTCACTCTCCTTTTTGGTCCAAGACACAGCGAGAAGAGAGACTCTCTGGGAGCAAAGAGGTGAAGGGAACGTGCCAAAATAGGCCCAAAGGAGGAGCAGAAAGTGCTGGGGCAGCTGAACTGAAGGCTCAAGGGTAGAACAGGTTCTGATCGTCGCTCAAGTACAAGAGTTCATCGAAACACTTCCATATACTGGGTTAGAAAACACTCAACACAGCAACACAGATGTTTCAAGATGACAGACGTAGTCCCAAAACCAATTATTTCCTGCCCAAAGTGTCTTCACCTAGAGCCCTTGTGAGCAAGCGTCCAGCAGAAATCACAGAATCACGGACTCATGGTGGCTGCAGTGGTTCCAGGGCAAGACGGTTCATCTGGCTGCCCTGCTTGGAGATCACGTCTGGGCTGTGTGGGAGCTGGGCTGATAGTGGGATGATCACACGCAGTTAGCCCATCAACTGAAAACATCCCGGCCAGCAGAACAGTTCATGGAGAATGGTGGTAGAGGACAAGAGCAATGGCCTTCCGGGGTGCCAGCAACGCTGGTGCAAATTGTGTCTTACAGCCAACGCGCCTTCCTGCTTCTGAGGCCACTCCATTTGCCACGTCCCTCGACATCTGGTCAGCAGGGAGGCGGCCAAAACAAAACCAGAGCTAGCTCTGCCCGTTCTCCGTGACCATTTCCAGTGTCTGATGGCTTCCGGGCTGACGGCAGGTGACTGTTCATCTCCTCGCTTGCCGAGCGATGTTCTGCAGAGCTGTGGATCGTATTTCCCAGGGACCAAGCACTTTGAATTCATAGAGGGGCCAGGAAATACCTATCTGCTGTTCAGAGCTGGAGTAGAAGATTATGGTTGGACTCCATGATCTCCAAAGTCTTCTCCAATGCAAATGATACTACACTATCCTCGCTCTGGCTCCTGTTTGCTGTTGCATTTGTTAATATTCTGCACGGATTTGAGAAAACAACTCTGCTCAAGTTATCTTTTTGCATGACTACTCTGTTTTTAAGCTACAGAATCAGCAAGATGTTGTAGCGATAGGACCCTGCCAAAGTGGGTGACTCCTAGAGGTGTCTCTGACAGTTACGTGCAACACTAGAGGGCATAAGCAAGACAACAAATGCCCCCGCCTACCACTACTGAAAAGCTCAGGTGTAATAAAGGCCAACGAGCTATTCTCAGTTCTTGAGTAAAAGAGAAAAAAAATCCAAACATCAGAGGTGTCCCCGCTTGGCAGGATGAGGGTCAGGGTGACAAGCGTCACTACGCAGGAAGGCCAATGGAGGAACAAGTTTCCGAAGGCAACTCCTGATACAAAGGTAATCCCCACCCTCTGCAAGAACACTACGTTTGCTTGATTCACTGTTGTAACCTTTTTAAGAGGAATGATCATTTATTCCTTTTCTTCAGCTCGAGGACAAGGTAAGAGGCTTTTTTCTTCAGGACAAGGTTGTTATAGGGGTGAGTATTTCTCCTGCATTGCACTGCTCGCTCTCCTTCTCTCTCTCCTCGTAGACAACCGACGGCAGCTTTCTGGCAAAGACTCCCACGGGAAGGGTGGAGCAGCCTGAGCACCCAGCGCCTTTCTCACTTGTGCAGAAGTGGAAGGGTGGCTGCAGACCGCCAAAGAGCTTTGCTGCTACCTCTCTGTTCCCTCATGGAGCAATCCAGAGAGCACCGCGACACTGAAACGCCACCAAGTTTGCAACATCTCTGCCGTACGAACACAGGCCCAGAGCCTGGGATTTCTGCTCTGCAGGGTATTCCATGGCAAGGCCTCTGACTCTATCTATCCACCAAGGACCCATGATACACACCATCACCTTGTTCCTGGTGCCATCTACACTGAGTCTCCAGGCACTGGTGTCACTCCGAGCACACACCAGGGACACGTTGGGTGCTCACCCAAGGACACCACCAGCTATACGCTCAGATACCACCACGATCAGCCCAGGGACCTCCTCCTCTCTTTGGAAGGACAGACAGCAGATGGACTCCTAGACACACAAGGCTCCAATAAGATCAAGCACTGCCTACGTTCTCCAGGGCCATTCCCCACCCATGTGTCATTGCTTTATGGCAGCCCATAGAGAGGTTGGCCACAGCTGCTGTCCTCCAGGCAGGGTGACAGCTGGAGATACTCACCCTGGCTGAAGCGCTGCCTGAACTTGGCACTGAGCTGCCTCTTCTTCTGGACAGGTTCTGACATAAGGAGGTCCTTGTTACCTTGCCAGAAAAGACCCTGCAACATCTGGATCTTCATTCAAATGTTTGGGGCAAGTTAACTGTTTCTCCAGCAACAAAACCAAGACCTTCTGCCCCTCTGCAGAGACTTGCCCCCAGAAACCTGCTCTCCATGGGGAATTTAAGCGCCCTGGCAATACACCAGAGGTGAGTGCACCAGGAAATCTCACCAGACACCGATAAAAGAAGCAACCCTGTTATCCCCCAGGTTCTACACTGGGAGCAGAGGACCACCACGCTCATCCAGGAACCAAACCCTTCCCTCTTCAGCTCTGGTTCAACAGGCTCACTATTGCCAACTGGACTTGCTATCCATCCCACCAGTGCTGGATGATAATATTTAACAGCAGACCCACCTTCTCCTCTGTGCCTTTCGGAGAGGGTGGAAAACAAGAGGGTTAAGCTACGCTGCAGCTCCATTTGACAAAGAAAACCCAGCATGCCCGCAGATGGAGCTCAGGTGGAACCACCTATGCAGAGGAAAGAAAGGAGCCAGAGCCCCCATGCAAGAAGCTCTTGGTTTGTAGCTTTGAAAGCTTGCTGGGTTTTTTTCTGTCCTTTCAGAGTTCCCAGGCCTTGTCTCCACTGCGAAGGCCTTGTGCAACCCGGGCATTTTGCAATCGCTGCCGCAGAGCTCTGGGCTTCACCCCGTCCTACTGTGACTGGAGCAGCTCTGGCCTCCTGCCCACCTGCGCGCCCACGCCGAGGCCACCTTCACTCCTGACACACTAAAGTTTGGCTTCAAGTTGCAGCTCAAGCTCTGCAGGATGGCCTGAGAAAGCAGTTACGGTGATGCAGCGGATGGGAAGGAGCACATGAACTTTCATCGTTTTCACAGAATCATACAATTGTTTAGATTGGAAAAGACCTTTAAGATCACCAAGTCCAACCATTAACCTAACTCTACCACGTCCACCACTAAACCATGTCCCTCAGCACCACATCTACAGGACTTTTAAACACATCCAAGGATGGTCATTCAACCGCTTCCCTCGCAGCCTGTTCCAGGGCTTGACAACCCTTATAGTGAGGAAATTGTCCCTAATATCCAACCTAAACCTCTCCTGGTGCAACTTGAGGCCTTTCCTCTTGTCCTAACCCAAACCCATCACTTACAATGCTGGTACCGCTCTTGGATCACCATGATTGGTGTAAATCCAGACTGACTCCTTCGAGGCGCTCCAGACTCGCCCTGAAAAGACGGGAGAACTCCCGCAGCATCTCCTCAAGCCTTGCTTAACGTCCAGCCAGTGCCGTTAAGAGAGAGCTGGAGATGAACCGAGCCTGAATAAAGTCTCGAAGCCTGGGTGTAGGTCGAGTCAAAGACAAGGACAAACGCCAAACAAACAGTCACGTGAGCTTCAACCACCCATATTTAAATCCTGTGCCGTAAGAGCGTTCCACCTCATTATGCCACAATACCAGAAGCAAGCACCTCAGGCAAGATCACCACCTTACGCCACTGGGAAAGAAAACCAGGCTGTGCCTTTGCAGGGACAGGTCTGGGAAGGCTGTGCCTTGCGAGGTGTTGCTGGATTAAACCCCCGCCCAGATAAACACCTTCAAGCGAGAGGGAGAATTTAAAAATAATAACAGTAAGAGCTAAACAAACAGTAAGAGTTTGAGGGTTGTGCTTTGGAATAAAAGATTAATGAACATATTGATTGACTCAAGGGGCTGGGACAAAGGCTGCCAGCCCTGTTTATTTTTTAGCATCTGTCTGTGGACTTACTGTGCTTGTGTCCGAGCAAACATTGCGTTAAGGAAGCTTATGAACTAACACACAAAGCGTGGTTGGGTCATCTCCAGTTCAGCCCACAAGTTTTCTCAACGGGCTGCCACCAAAACACCTTAGTAGGAGTTACAACAGCTTAACCTTTCGGAGCAGACTGGGTTGAAGATTAGTTCAGGTGCCACTGCAAAGCTATTCAGCCTTAGGAATACACGTTGACCTCGCTGTGATGCCTGGGGAAAAGGTTCTCTGAATATGGTCTCTATAAATCTTGCAGCTCCGAGTAAGATGAGGAGAGCGGGCTGTCCCAGCACCACGAAAAGCAGCTACTGCAGGATGCTGGGAAGGACTGGACCAGGCAAGGGCTGTCACACTGGGACTTACAGGAGGGGAGGCCATGGCAAAGAGAGCAGCAGGCATGGAGGAGGGACGTGGTTTTCCAGCAGAAGACCAGGGCAAAGTGCAGGGTTGTACAGCCCCTGCTGACAGACCCACAAATGCTCCTGTTCCAGCGCTGGGAAGATCTAATTCTGGGAGACTTTAGGAAAAACCTCAGCAACGAGACAGCTCAGGCTCTGCTGAATAATTCAGCTGTTGCCCGAGTTTCGGCACTTTGTGCTAATACTTGGGGAGCTCACTGGGCAAGAGATGGGTCGCTACTTCTACTGCGAGATAAATCTGAGCAGAAAAAAGGCTCAAAGAAACACAAAGGAGTATTTTCAAAAGCACCCTTCAAGGTCTAAGGCACTTTGTGGAGCTCCAGTCACTGTCAAGGACTAACCTGCTGCACCCATCGGGCCTCCCTGCTTCCAGATCTGGATATGAGGAAGCAGACCCCTTCTGAAGCCGCCCCTTCCCGCTGCCTCCGCCGTGTGCAAAGCCTCTGAACCACCAGGTATGCAAAAACCACAAGGAAGAACCCCCCAAAAAATAATCCCTGGAGAGGTTTAACAGATCAGTTGCAAACACATTCACAGTTTTTCTCACCCTGCCTCCTTGTTAAGCCTTTCCCATGCGGTTTGGTCACCCTGAAACTGCTCTTCCCCGCACGCAGGGACCCTGCTCTTGGAGAAGCTGAACATCAATCTTACGACTTCAAAGATGGGAACGGGATGGACATGATGTTCAGAGTCAGCGGAGAAGCTGAGACTCTTTTGCTAAACCCCTACACGTGGCAGAGCAGGCAGCTTTGCCTGCGAGGACGGAGAGCGGAGCGGCAGGGACCAATAAACCCAGAGCCGCGTCTCGTATCATTGTTGATTTGAAACACCACCTAAAAAAAGCGCTTATTGCAGGAGAGGGAAAAACCCAGAAGCCCTAAGTGACCATTTTAAAGCTTTCAGCTATTTAATTGTGGCTTTCCTCACACCGATCGAGAAGCCAGCGTCCTTGCCACAAGAAGCCTCTCCTCCCCAAAGCGCTCTCGGCATCCCTTCTATCTAGGGAAATGCCAAGCATCTTGGAGAAAGCCCTCCTGAACGTCCCACGGAGGATGTCCAGCCTTGAGATGGTGGCAATCACTCAAGGTGACAGCAAGGCAGATGTCACAGTGCTCCACAGAGGGAGCAGGTGGGCAGAGGAGCTCCTGAACCCCACTAAGAAGATGCTTCGCCCCTCCTCTCCTAAGGATGGCTCACAGACAGCAATGGCTGCTTTAAAAACCAGTTATAGCTGCACTACATCTTGACACAAAAATAGTGATACATTTCCAGCCATGGTGCCCTGTAGCATCTTCAAGTGTCCACGGTCTGGCTGAGCTCTCCAGCATCCACCGCTCCCACCCAAGCATGGCAGGGCCTCCACACAGGAAGAGCTATTCAACTCTCCTGGAAAACCCTGAGGAGCATGCATCTAAACCCTCCTCAATCAATCACCACCAACTTCACACCTCTACACACTGCAGGTACAAGGGAATGTTTTCAGATATGCCCTGAAGATGTGGATCCCAGCCCTGCTTCCAAAAACAATGTCTGTGCTTTGGGGCCCCAATCCCATTTCCTCCCACTAAGTCCTCAGGTCACTTTTGGACTTGGAAGTCCCCCAGCTCACTTTTGGACACGAAGCATCATCTCCTCGCTTGCTTTAGGAATTCTTGAAATTGGAACTGCAAATCTATATGGAGCTACATGAAATAAAAAGGGTTCCCTTCAATAATGCCCCTATTTTTCTCTTACAGTTGGGCTGGTTTTCCCTCCTCTCCAGCTGCCAGGTCTTTAAAAACCCACAGGAAGGGTGGGAAGAAAAAAAAAAAAGGCAGGAAATAAAAAAAGTAGGTAGGGGAAAGACAAAAGAAAAAAAAAAAAAGGAGTTTTCTATGGCCCAGATGAACCTCACCCCTCTGCTAATCACGGCAAAGCAAGATTTTCTAGTAGGACAGGGGAGACCACGCCGTGAAGAGCGGCCGCGGGTGGCCGTCCGCAGCGCTTCCCAGGGGTACTTACTGGTGCTTGTGCTAGTGCCAATGGTGTTGATGGTGGTGGGGACGGAGGAGGAGGAGTAGAGGGGCAGATGGCCGTTCTCGCACGCCAGGTTTTTGTCCTGCCAGCTGGAAGCGCTGACGCTTATGCCCGAGTCGCGAGAGTTTTGCCATCCGTTGAGTTTGTCGTCGGAGTTTTGTCTTTGGTGATAGTAGTGAGTCTGCCCGTAGTCCACCGAATCCGACCGACCTCTGTTCTGGCCACCGAAGCCGCCCGACGTGCGGTCCTCCAGGTGGTTGAGCCACATGGCCAGGGCGCTCCTGTCCTCTAAGGAGGTGGCGGGGTGTATCAAGGCGTAGGACAGCAGCTGCCTGCTCTCCTCGATGTGTTGGTTGTGTTCGATCGAGTGGGCCAGGATTTTAGGCAAGAGTTTCATGTATTCGACTTTTGCCTCGATGTTTCCGGGCTTCAGTAAAGGCAGGTGGGTTAACAACAGGGAAATCACTTTATCCTTGGATTCCTGTTGCCATTGGTTAATGATTCCTGTGGAAGGAATAGACAAAAGTAAAACAGAAGAGAATTGAGAAATCGGCAAACGGAGCTAATAAGGAAATACATACGGAGCTAATCAAGAAATAAAGATGGAGCTAATCAAGAAACTTCCCACTGGCAGGGAAAATAGAACACGTCAAAGGGATGCCTGCATGTGTGATGCCACCACAGGAGTATCTCCCAGGCCTGGGGGGGGCCACCACTCTCTAAAAAACAAGGTCATGGCAAGGTGTGCTGAACTGGACACCAAGAGTTACCAGATGCTCCTGAAAATGACTAAAAAACCCAAATTACACCCACCTCTACAGCCACGTAGCTCCACGGCTCTTGTCCTAACGCTCACCAAAATCACCACTTGGCCCAAATTGACACAAAACGCTACACAAAAGCACTTTGCGGATAAGCCTAAACTTTTCAGAGAGCTGGCTGGAAAATGGAAAAGGTCAAGACTCACATGAGCTCACAGAGGTAAGAGCCGCAGAGGCCGAAGGGAAGAAGCATCCCAGCAGGAGGGCAACAACCAGAGCAGGGTGTGGGTCCACCCACCAGCCTGGAGCAATAAGCTGCCCCAAAGGTATTGAGGGAAGGGCTCAACTGAGGCAGTCATGGAGTTACTGCTCCTCTGTTAGCTCACGACAGATACGAGAGGCTTCAGAAGACCAGAAAAAAACCACCAAACGTAGGGTTTAGCTTTAAAAACACGCAAAAGGAAAAGGCAGGGAGTCACAAACTGATAGCTTAACTCAGAACTCTTGGAAAACTGATGGAACAAATAATGAAACAACCTATTTGTAAGCACTTAGAAGATAACAAGATGATAAGTGACTGCCGACACCCATTTGTCAAGAACAATTTAATTTCCTTCTGCGACAGAGCGAGTGGCCTGTGAAGAGCTGGGGAAGCAGTCGGAGCCGTATATCTTGATATTCATTAGGTGCTGCCGCGCAGGGCTCCCTCAGCAGCACACCAGAGGACGACGCTCAGGCGAAACTGCTCTACTGTGGGCACACAATTCACCGGAAAACCGTACGGAGAGAGTCGTTACTGGTGATTCACCGTCAGACTGGGAGGATGAGCTGAGCCAGGAGACTCTACCCTGGCTGTGACACCACCCTGTATGTCAGCGGTGATATGGGTGATGTGGTAAGTGCATTCGAGGTGTAGGTATCACACAAGGAGAAACGAAAACACTTCAGAAAACAGGGTTAGAAGTGAAACGATGTTGACAGCTGGTGAAAAGTCAGAAAAAACTCCGTTGCATTAAGCAGGCGCAAACATCTGCGTGCAGGTGGGAACAAACGGCTGGGCAGTACCAGGCGAGCAAGAGCCTGGGGTCGGGAAGCATCATCAGTCACAAGGCCATGTTGCACGTAAGAACTGCCCCAGCCAGCCTGTCAGCTGTCTGAGAGGTGAAGACCGGCATGGACGAGCTGCTCTCCGTGTCTCCTGGGGACTGCAGTAAGAGGTTTGAATTCAAACATGAATGAGGTCGGACAGGAAGAAACTGCCTCTTACAGGCAGCACAGGGAGACTTTGCCAAAGGTGGTGTGAAATCTCCATCACTGGAGGTTCTTCTGAAGAGCTTATACAAGGATAGCTCAGGATCTACCTGGACCATCCAGCTGACACTTCCCAGTTCCAGGTCAGCCTCCCCTCCAGTCTTTACCAAATCCTGCTATGAAGCCTTCAAACTTCCAGTTCCTGTAGCAGGTTGTGCATAAAGGTCCCACAACTGAAACATCTGGTGAAAAAGGGCTTTAAACCAACAGCCCAAAAGTTCACCAAGAGCAATGCCCTGAGCTCTCATGTTACTAAAAACACACCCTAAACCACATTCTCCCTCCCCATCTGCTGTCTCCTGTATAGACCGTAAAGGAAATTGCTCTAAATTATGAAACTTTCCTATAACCTTCATGTATTTTTGAGCTAGGGTAACCGAACCCACACCAGTGAAATAAAGATCTGGAGGTCCATCTGTAGAATCACCCACCAGGTTTCCTCCTGGGAGGAGCTAACCCAACCCTTTCACCACCCCCACCACCCCGTGACCCAGAAGAGAGCTTTCACAGTAGGGCCTTTTCCCAGTTAGGATCAAACCCTGCCCCTCAGTTCCCCAACACAACTGTGATGGTGAGCAGCACTCAATCCCCCAGTTTTGCCTTCCCAGTTTCAAGCCACCCAACCATTTTAATAGGAAGCCACTAGATGGCTTGCTGGAAACGCCGACGGCTCACGCTGGAACTTTCTGCAATGGTATTTATTTCTCCGTAGACCCACCCCTCCTCCAGAGCTGCTTCCCAACCCGGCCAACGGCTGCCGAGCCATCTCGTGCCACTGGGCCGAGAGGTACAAGGGACACGGTGCAGCCCAGCTTTGGTGGAGAAGGAACAACTTCATTAGCAGCAGAATCATAGAATGCCTGGAGTTGGAAAGGACCTTAAAGATCATCCAGTTCCAACCTCCTGCTGTGGGCAGGGACATCTCCCACTAGAGCAGGTTGCTCAGAGCCTCATCCAGCTTGGTCTTCAACACTTCCAGGGAAGACACGAGTTTTGGTACTCTGGGTGCGTTCCTGTGCCCGCAGAGATGCTGTGAGGTTGTTTTGGTGTTAAAAAATGGGATTTGGAAAAGCAATCCTCAAGCCAAATGAAGTTATAAAAAATACACAAGCGTAGGAGGACTCAAGGTCCACCAAAGCATCTCCATTTTTTCCACATGCAGATGTAACTGCCGCAGGTAAAGCTTCCTGATGTGCTTAATCTGATTTCTCTGTCGCCTCCCTCTTGTCACCTCTCGGCCAGTTGCCTGCTGGGTTGAAAACCCACCTTATTTTCTCTTCTTCTCTTGCAGAGGGATGTCACCCATTCCCTTATCACCCCCACACTTTTATCACTGCTGTTGGGGGGATGTGGCAGCACTTTCAGGCTGGCAGGACCAAACCCCAGCCCGGCACCGTCTGCGGGGAGAGGCCATGGGATTTTGCAGCAGTTTGGATAAAGTGAGAAATCAAAAGATCATTAAAATAAGGCACTCACTGCTGCAAGGTGTCGGTGCCACTTGTACACAAGAACTAGGTAGCAAAATACACACAGAAAAAGCAGAGCCCCGTACAAACTGGGCACGGGGGAGAAGGAGGAGGAGGAGGAGGAGGAGGGAGACAACTGTTTGGTTAGACTCCTCTACATCGCACGGCTGGGGGAGTTGAGTGTGAAGGTCACCACTGGAGAAACACAGGAGCTGCTTCCTGGGAAACTTGCCTTGGACCTCCAAGAGATTTTGAGGGGTTTGAAACCACGACCCCAAAAGATGGAGCATTGATCTGAAAGCGTGTGGCTGGCAAGGGGCCGGGCGCCCTTCCCTGCCCCAGCCCAGGCAGGAGCTGCTCTCCTTCTCAGCCAGTAGCAGGATGTACACAATTAAACAAAAATGGAAAATAATTAGATCTGAAAGAGGTTTGGCTCTCTCTGAGATGGGGCCAAAGGTCAGGCTTAATCCTATCCGCCAGAAAATAGAGGGATCTGGAGAGGGCGGTGCGGGAGAAGGAAAGATGGAGCTGCTTCTGGCCAGTAACCCCCCTAAAGCCCCTCCTCCACCCTTCCCCCAAACACAGGAGCCTCTGCTTCATCTCCTTACCTGCTGCCACGGTATCCAGACATCTGGGATGTCTCACCCTTTAGTGCCAGAAGAAGCCCCCCTGGGTCAGCCACGGTTGGGATGTGCCCCAGTTTTGGGCTCCCACGTCCCTGGGTCCTGGCAGGCTCCCCGCGGTGGTGTTGAGGTCACAGGCACTAATCACATTACAGCCTCATTAGCTCCCCCGGGTGCTAGTGGTTGGACTTGATGATCTTAAGGGTCTTTTCCAACCTAAATGATTCTTTGATTCAAGTTGTATAGCCAGCAAGCTGAAGGAGGCCACTCTGCCCTAGTGAGGCCGCTTCTGGAGTACTGTGTCCAGTTCTAGGCTCCCCAGTTCAAAAGAGACAAGGAACGACTGGACGCAGTCCAGCAGAGGCTACCAAGATGCCTGGAGCATCTCTGTGCCNGGCACCAGATGAGCTCCAGAGGTCCTTTCCTCCTCTAAACAGCCCCAGGGCAGAGATGCTCCAGGCCCCTCCGCATCTTTGTAGCCCTACAGGGATGTCTCTCAAGTGCTTAAAAAGGCCCCCCCAAAACCCATCCCAACCAATATAAATCTTTTCATTTTGAAAGCAGAAATTTGTCGTGTTGTCACACACGACTTACCACATTTCACAAGTGACACAGACAAATATGTTGACTGGGGTTTTGACAAAGCAGACAAGATGAATGATGTGTAATTTATGAGCTAGACAACAGCTTATCATGAGTAACAAGGACAACAATTAAAGACTGGAAGCGTTTTAAAGACTGCCCAAGGATATTCTGAGTGACAAAGAGCACGTTCAAATAGCAAGCCTGGTATCATGGCTCCACAACGGTAAGTCAGAGCAGTTAAGGGCTCTGGTTGTCAGGAAATTGCTCTTAAATTACTGTTTTATTATGCCCTTGTTTTCACTGTAACACCATTTTCCATAAGAAGTTCCCAAAAGCCCATTCAGATCATTTATTCAAGCAACAAACGACTAAGAGACATGCACACCTGAAGGGCACCCACCACGCAGAGCCACCTTCACAGCACGGCTGAACTGACCGGCCGCTCTCACATGTACTTGGGATGGGGAAACAGGAGTTTGTACCCAAAATTTAGGCTGGGATCCCTGATCTTGCAAAGTAACAGAGGCAGAAAAATCCGCACCTCGACTCCTCTTGCTGTACAAAGATCCATCAGTCCATCCCTACCTGCCAGCTCCTCCACACACGCACGCAAGATGCTGCGCTTCCAGCAAAACCACCAACACCGGCGACAACCGAGGTCATCACCAGACTCAGCCCTAATGCCTCTAAGAACTGCATGAGTGTCCTCACCAGGGAAAAAGAGGGTCAAGAAACCTGATGCTGCACGTGAACGCAATCCGATAAATCCTCTTTGGCCAAGACGTCATCTTCCAGCGATCAGCCATCAAGACCCCAACCCAACATCTAACTGGTGAGTTGTACCAATGTCTCCCAAGCACTCCAGTTTGCGTTCATTTCCAGTTGAATTTATCTGGTCTAAGCTTAAATGTATCTGGCTTCAGCTTCCAGATAAATTCCAGCCTGAATTAAAGAGCTCCTTGATGTCCTGGGGGTTCTCAAGTGAATATTGTCAGGATTCAGCACTCAAGTCACCTTCCACTCTTGTTTCTAGTACCTCAGCAGAAGCTAAATGTTCTGTCTGTAATCGGTGGTGGCTCTATGACTGGAACCTGCGTCAATCAGGTCTTATTTGGCTGGGAGAAAAGCATGAGTGGGTTGGAGAGACCGTAGCCCATCTCACACAGAGTAGTCTGCAGCAAAATTAAAGTAGAAGAGCAAAAAAATGAATGCCAGCTTTGCCGCGATTGGATTTACTGGTCTGTGAGATGGTCCAGCTGCTCACCACCTGTCACACGAAACTTCTCCCCAGTGCCGTTGTGGATGTGAACCTCTGGCCCGGCTCCTGCCGCAGCAGCTCGACTGGAGGTGAACTTACAGCGTGTTTCCAGACGAAGGGATTTAAATTATTATTTGCAGTAATTAGCACTTGCGCCTCGACCCGCTCACAACAGTTCGTTTGGGCCAATTTACATCATTCTCTTCCTCAATCAGCCTCACTCAAAAGACCGACACTAAAGAAAACAAAGTGAGAAACCCTGTTGGAAACCCTCCTTGTACCCCATCCAGAGCACATCAATACCCTCGCCGTTAAACCTGGCAGCCTCCGCGCTCCACGGAGGCCACAGAATACGCAGTTCAGCGTGTGCCTTTTTGGTATTGCAACCAACGCTAATTAAAAGAAAAAAAATCTCAACGATAAAGGTTATTGCAGACCTGCCAGCTGCGCAAGACGGAGATGGAAGTTGACTGTGAAACGCCGGTGAGCCTCAGTTCTGCTCCTCACCTCACCAAAACCGATGTAAATCCACGGCTGAGATAGACCAGAAGACACTGGTGATGTTTCGAAGCTCATCGACGGCCGGGAGGCTGCAGGGCGGCGCGTGAACCTTGTCAAGCTCCCCTCGCTACGTTGGAAGGGGTTGGGATTTATGGCCGCGCTAGAGCTGACCTCAGCGTGGAGCGGGAGGACCTAATCCTATACGTCTGAAGGCAACGGGAGCCGGGCCAAAGAGCGTCGTGCCTGCTGGATCAGGCACCCGGGGCTTGCTGGCACCTCCCGCGTCTCCGTACTGCAGCGGTCGGGAGAGGCCAGCTCTGCATCCCAGGAACCGCTTACTTCCCAGGTCTCCAAAACTGCTTGTCCTGGCAGATAAAGTGGGATTTGAAAGAGCAAAAGCCAAGAAAACCTTGCAGCTGGCTTTCTGCTTTCACTCCCTCCCATGCAGGTCTAACAGCCTGACCCGTGGAGAAATTTGGGGAGCAGTGGCAAAGCTCTTTCCTTGCAAGAAGCCTTGCCTAGGAGCTGGGAAGAGTCAGAAGGTCTACAAACAAGCCTTGGACACCAGAAGGGCTTGGGGACTTCTATTCACTTTCCCTCCTGGAGCACCCACCCCGACAGCTATGAACCTCTAGGTCCAAGGTGACTCCATGCTATCCCAGCATCTTCGGTCCATCGTGAGATATAAAAAAAGCAATCACTGAATCCCCCCCTTTTCCCCGGCTGGTTGGATCCTGTGCGGATGGAAGTGCAGATGACCTCTTTGAAGGACAGAAGGACCTTTCGTTCACCGCCACCCATAAGGAGAGGACAGACAGACAGCAATCTGCACCTTGCAGCATGCAAAGCACGTGCACGATCTCACTTCTCCCAGGCCCATGATCCACCTCCCACCCCGGATGGACGGCGGTGCCGATTCGACGGAAAATTTGCTGGTGATGCAGCGCAACCTATCGCTTCACATGGTGCTGGCTCTCCTCCGTGTTTCCAGCAGCTACATCACATTCTAAAAGGCTAAAAATACATTTAAGTACTGTCTTAATGTTTCCTTTCCACCCAAGTGGTGGCTGCAGAGAAGCATCGAGCAGGAGGGGAGGTAAAAAGACCGGTGCGGACACAGGGAAAAGACGTCATAAAAATGGAGCAATAGGCTCAGCACAGCCTGCAGAAGGAGGTGGTTGGGGAAGTCCCTGCTGCAGGCAAGTGTTGTGTCCTCGGAAAAACAAATTTAAGAGCTGTACAACCATCAAAAAGCACAGTGTTTCTGATCATACCGCAGGATTCAGCACCGACAAGAGAACAGAGGTCTTCGGAAAGGAGCGTCCTCTCCATATTTAATGACCGAGATCGCGAAGTTCCATGTAAATGAACGACTCAACCCTTTGTCTTGTTAAATGTAACGGTGCCGATTTAAGCACTATAAACAAACCTGTCCTTCTTGCAACCATCCCCAGCATCTCTCCCCGCGTGCAACGGGCAAGTTCTTCAGCACCCACCACCAAGGCAGCACGGGTGGGTTTGCCAGCGGAGTTGGGTTGCAAGAAGAACGTTGGTCATCACTGGCCTTATTTTCTCTGCATCGTAAAAGGCGTGTCCCTGCTGGTCAGCGCTCCAAAACAAATCATAGAATCACAGAATCATGGAATGGTTTGAGTTGGAAGGGACCATTAAAGGTCATCTAGTCCAAACCTCCTGCACTGAGCAGGGTCATCTGCAACTAGAGCAGGTTGCTCAGAGCCCCATCCAACCTCCCCCGGAATGGGGCCAGGGATGGGGCAGTGACCACCTCTCAGGGGAACTGGGGCCAGGCTCTCACCACCCTCAGCATCAAAAATTTCTTCCTTCTCTCCAGTCTAAATCTCTCTTCTTTTAGTTTCAACCCATCCCCCCTTGTCCTGTCCCAACAGGCCCTGCTCCAAAGTCTGTCTCCATCTTTCTGACAGGCCCCTTAAAGCCTTGAAAGGTCACCAGAAAGTCTCTGAGGAGCCTTCTCTTCTCCAGGCTGCACAAGCCCAACTTTCCCAGCCTGGCCTCTCAGTAGAAAGTTCCAGCCCTCAGATCAGGCTACTCTCAAAGGCAGCCTGATGCAGAGGTCAGGTGGATGGGGATGAGCACCAGGGAGCTGGCTGCTGCTGCATCCTCAACGCACCGCACTTTTGAAAACCAGCCGATTTCTTAAACTCTTCCTGGGAAGACAGGCTAAGGAGCAGGTGATCATATGATACGCAGCTTCTGGGGAAAAAAAACAAACAACCAAACAACAAAACTAAAAACCCCCCAAACCCCTGTGGGGGATAAGACATGAGCCCTACCCAACTCGCTGCCCTTTTAAAGGCAGTTCTCCTTGGGCAGTAAGTTCAGCTGTTTACGACTGGCAGCTCCCCTCTCTAGCAAGCTCTCCACAGCAACAGCAGCCCCATCAAATGTCCCTTTTGTAGCATCTGTCCCTTCCTTGTGTGGAAGAAATGATTGGAAAAGATCTCCCCGGGCTGGGCATCTCAAACTGGGACAGCACTTCTTGATTTCACGGGAGGGACTGCGTTAGCTGGGAATTTTCTCACTAAAGACATCCTCAAAGGCAGCGCTCCATCAGATCTCCTAATTCTGTCACCTCAAACAGGCTGATGAAGCTCCACCAGCAGACAGAGCAGCAGGGCAGGGAGCTCAGCGCTCTCCATCCAAGACGTAAACTCAAAAGGCAGCAAAACAGCCATTGGGATGGTCAGAAGCAAAACAAACCGGGAAACCGGGACATCCTTCGACAAAACACCCCTTAATTCACGCTGCTAGCCCCCAGGCCAGCAGGAGGAGTAGAAAGCAAAAAGATTTTCCCATTTTTGATACTATTTTCCCCCTCCACCTTGCGAGCTTGCCAGAGCTCCGGTTATTAGGAGGCTGCTTGTACAAACCCAGAAGCAATGTATTTTTAGCACCGGAGAATCGCACGGCACGATCATTAAGCCTGCTTCTGCGGACGGCGACGAGAGCAGGGATTTTTCCTTCTCTAAATTGGCTGCAGCCACTATGGTTTTCAGCCCAAAGCAGACTTTCAGGAAATTCAGAAGGAGCAGAGAGCCTTTTTCCATGACATATTTCATACCAAGCTGGAGTACGCTCCATTTTCATACCGTGCATCCGATGGGAGGTTTTTATGGATTTGTTTTCTAGGCTGTGTCTGTTGCACACCACGGAGCGTAATACCACGTATTATCCCAACACTCCCTAGCAACATGACTTTTAATTTAGTGCAGAGCTTTGCAACGCTGAGAGCATCTCACTGACTCACAGCAAAGACAACACGCTGGGAAACCTTATCAAAAGCCCCACAGGTGCCAAGGGAACCTACACCGCACACAGGGTGGCATTTGAGCTCCTCAAAGCAACATGGATGGCACTACGGAAGACCTTGGGAAAGATGAATTTGCTTGACTGATTTCACAAGTCAAGGTCCAACCGTGAGGTCTCACGGAGGGATGGTGCCAGCGGTGCCAATGGGTGAAAGAACAAGAGTGAAAGTCCCACAAGTTCTGTGCCAGCACTCAGCACTTGGATGGAAAAACGTGGGAAATGGTTCGGTGTCAGAAATAAGAGCTCAGAGCCAGATGAGGCAACAGCAAATATGAGGTACCACCAGCCCACTTCTCACCTGAAGGCCAGGAGGAGGACAGACGCTTGGTAGATCAACCACCAACTAACCAACCAAGCTCCTGTGAAAGCTGTCCTGAAAAATGAAGCCAGCCTGACACTGGACAAGGAATCACAGCACCGGTTTCTCTGAAGAACACAAGCTCCTGGGCATCAGGAGCATTATGCTGCCAAGCCTCAGATGGAGAGGATCTTCTTTAGAAAGTGAAGGAGAATAGCTTCTGGGTCTCACCTGACAACAGAGAGCGTGCAAAGCTGCAAAAAGCACCATCAACAGTGTGGACACCATCAGGTGAGGTGTTTCTCCACCTCTACCCACTGGTGCAGGAGAGCAGCAGAAAGCAGGAACACCATCCACACAGGGTGGGTGGAAGCTACTGCAGCAGAAATGACACCAAAATGCTGTTCCTTTGGGAACGCGGAGCAGAGGGGAATCCATCAGCCCTTGTGCATGCAATGAGGAGACAGAAATATCAGAGCAGCCGTGCCAGGTCTGACAGACAAAGATATCCCGACGAGATCCTGGGTCAAGTAGCTTTTGTTGGCAGCTATGCCAAGTTCATAGAATCATAGAATCATCAGGGTTGGAAGGGATCTTGAAGATCATCGAGTTCCAACCCCCTTGCCATGGGCCGGGACACTTCCCATTAGAACAGGTTGCCCAGAGCCCCATCCAACCTGGCCTTCAAAACTTCCAGAGATGAGACTTCATCACCTCTCTAGCCGGCCCACGGCGGCAGCTTGGCCCACGGCAACGGGCCGGGTCAGCAAGGATTAGAAATCTAATTAAACAAGAGGCTACAGATGGTTTCCAGAAGTCCTATCACTTTTTGGAGCTCAGCAACGGCAAAACGTGGCTGGTTTTCACACTTCTGGGAAACGGGGCTACGGGTGGGAAATGAGTTCCCTGCCTGCTTTCACTTACGCTGGCGTTATATTGCTCGTATGCCTCCACACGGCCTCCAATTTGGAGTTTTAGTGGAATTTCCTAGGATGCAGGAAGCCAATGAAATAAAACATACAATTTCTGTATCTCTTCTTTGAGCCTAATCCATAAAAACACCCAAATCTTCCCAGCTTTCAACGACGAGGCTACAGGCACAACCACAGGCAGGGAGGAGCTGCTCCTCTGACTTCTTCATTTCAATTGCAAAAAGCCTTTTAGCAAAAGCTCAACAGAAATGCAGAGAAGTTTCTTCAAAGGCTAAAAAAGAAAGAAAATTATCTGA
This sequence comes from Baryphthengus martii, assembly GCA_013396935.1. Lineage (NCBI taxonomy): Eukaryota > Metazoa > Chordata > Aves > Coraciiformes > Momotidae > Baryphthengus > Baryphthengus martii. The sequence goes on along the minus strand of VWZK01010308.1, from coordinate 42,353 downwards.
ACGTCTTAACTCTGTTGCCTAACATGGATAAAGGATTTCGCAGGGGGGAGGAAAAAAATAATACTAAAAATAAGTTATGAAGGGTATGTAAGGTATTGATATACAGCACATGGTTTAAACTGTTAATCATTGAACAGATTCCAGTATAAAAATAAAGAGACTGAAGCTGCACATAATGGAGGAGTTGCTCTATTTATAAAATTCTCTGTGCAAAGGGCAGGCGAGGGCCGGGATGAGCAGGCAGCAGGGGCAGAGGGCCACTGCTACAGAGCCTGTGTTTTAGGGGAAAATAAACAGATTTTTTTTTTTTTTTTTTTAAAGCGTTGTCAACAAAATCAAATCGAGTCGTCCGAGAGCCTGTGTGCCCCAGCCATGTGAGCAGCATTTACAGCTCCTGCATGTGACAGCTCTCCCAATTTAGCCAGTAACTGACTCCCTCTGACCTGTAATAACACCGCTCCCAAATTAGAGCCCTCAATTTGACTTGGCTTCGGTTCTTCCCTCCCAGCGACATAAAGCATCCTTTTTCCCCCCCGTCCCCGAACGTTCATAATCCTCTCCCTTCACGCTGCCAACTCAAACTCACATTTAGCCTTTTCCTATTTTTTTTTTGGGATGGGGGGGTGCAGAGGGATGGAGGGGGGGACGCAGGCAGCGAGCGGTAGGGAAAAAGCCCGGTGGAAAAACACCGAGAGACGAAAACAACAACAAAATCAGACAAAAATTCCAAGTTGGTGACATTCAGCTGGAAAAGCTCAATGACTCACATGCAAATAAAATCTGCCTGAATTCACTGCTGCATGACGCAGGCCACTGGCTTCGACATGAAAAAGCCAGGATGAAATCACCCACAATTAACTCGCTGCTTGGAAGGCTGCAAAAGCGGCCGCATCAGCGCGGTTCCCTCGGCTTCATAGGAAACACAAAGGAAGGAAGTTCAGCGGAGTGAGAACATCCCCCTTCTCCCCTCCTTTCCACCGACACCTCGCGCCATCAGTCATCCCCAACCATCGGCGCGGCTCCTCCGGCATCACACGTCGGCGCTCGGCTCCGGCAAGCTGCTCGCTAGCGGGCGGCTGCCAGCTTTTAATGGGCTTTCCTGGAATACTAGCGCAAAAAAAAAAAAAAAAAAAAAAAAAAGAGTATTATAAAAATAAATGTGGCTACGTAGGAAGGCAAACCCTCACCCGTCAGCGACTTCTTCCAGAGATTTCGGCCCTGTCCTTTTGCAGAAGGGTGTGAAACATTGTACAACCAGCATTTACAAACCCTGGATCAAATCCAGGCCCTCCCCAAATCCCCCCATAAATAATAAACTAAAAAAGGTCATTTTAACCTAGATCAGGGCTGCTGATGGGATGCATAGCACGGCTCTACAAAAGGCTTTGGCGGGGAAAACAACCCTTTAAGCAAGCGTGGGCTCCTCTGCACCCTGAAACGCTGCTCCAGGGAACAGTCGGTGAGCATCCATCCGGGATGCACAAGGTCAACGCCCCAAGCACCCAGAACGGACACAACCAGTGGCTCACTGCACCTAATTCCAACTAGGATACAGAAATTCCACAGAAATTAGGTGATCTGCTAGACACTTATTGAGAAACCAGGTGCTTGGACCTTTACGGACTTTCCCGGTCGCCTGGGATTGACCACAGTGCTGTGCTGCCAAAAAATCCCAGCCAGAGCCGACGGTTCCTCAGCACTCGCTCGCTCCAGCTTGCGGTGGCTGCAGCAGCAGGGTGGTAACAGGTCCATAAAAGGTAACCAGGAGACACCAGCCTCCTGCCAGCGAGCCTACATTTGCTCCGGAGGAATCCGCACCTCCCCGGAAAAAAAAAAAAAAAAACAACAATAAAAAAATCAAATACAAAAATAATATAGAGAGGTCTGCAAGAGGGGAAAGGTTGAAAGCAGGAGGACATCTGATGGAGCCTGGGGCCATCTGGTCACCCACCCTGCACAGTGACACTGCCCTCCCTTCGCCACCAGATGCTAATTCCTCTCATCCCGCCTGGTCCTCCGCTGGTGTAATTTTAGGTCTGTGAATAGGACCATCTGCCTTGGAGATGCTCGTTTATTTTTGGCTGAGCCCTCCCTTTCACCACTCCCTTCTTAAAGGAAGTCCAAATCGGGCGCCGTCGGGAAAATGGTGTTTCTTGTCTGGTCCTCTAATCAGGGAGCATTAACGAGCTATCTAGAGCATGCTCTGTAGAACTCAGAGGGATGTCAAAGCATTTTGCAAATATTGTTTTCGCTCCTCCCCACGTTTACCACCGCAAAGTAGTAATTATTCACTTCTCTCTCAATATGGTGGGCTCGGTCCAGCGTCCTGGAGCTCGGCCAAGACACGCTCAGCAAAATTTAACAGGGTCAAAGTCAAGATAAAACAAACTGGTTCCTATGTTTGGATGCGAGGGATTGCTACCGTTGCTTCCCGTCCCACAGCAGACGTGGAAATGTTAAAAATAAAAACAAAAGCTGGAACCACACTGGCCAATAACGTAATTTCCACGTATTAGGAGGAAACACAACTGCCTGGAGAAAAAAAAAAAGGAGTTTTAAGGAAAGTTTTGCTTGTGCACACAGCTAAGCGCTACCAATGAAAGTCACCGTCACAATCGGCTGCTGCTCTTCGCAAAATGCTGCACAAAACCCCTGCAAAAGTCCCCTGTGCCCAAACTGCCTCTGGTCCTGCCGGGCACCACCAAGCCCCTGCAGAAAGAGGAGAGCGAAGGTTGTGTGCAATGGTGGTGTCCACGTCTGCCGGCACTGGTGTTTCAAAATTCTGCATCTTAGACCTGAAGCAACAGGCTCCTCAACAACACTTCTCCCTGGAGCAGAAAGGAGCTGGGAGGGGAGAATCTTCTCGGCGGCCCCAGGTCGGTTTCTTCAGCAACAAAACACTCCTGGTTGGGATGACTATATGGACCTCTCTAGCCTCATCTGCACACAGACAAGTCCCAAGATCACAGCAAGGCCATGGGGCACTCCCACCATGCCCACGGTTCATCCCAAGATGGGAGTCTTCCAGGATCTGAAGAGGGGCTACAAGAAAGCTGGGGAGGGACTTTTTTAGGATGTCAGGTAGTGAGTGATAGGACAAGGGGGAATGGATCCAAACTAGAGGAGGGGAGATTTAGATTGGACATTAGGAAGAAGTTCTTCCCCATGAGAGTGGTGAGACCCTGGAACAGGTTGCCCAGAGAGGTGGTGGAAGCCCCATCCCTGCAAGTTTCTAAGGCCAGGTTGGATGGGGCTTTGGGCAACCTGCTCTAGTGGGAGGTGTCCCTGCCCATGGCAGGGGGGTTGGAACTGGATGATCTTTGAGGTCACTTCCAACCCTGACGATTCTATGATTCTATGATCCTCCTCCATGTCCCAGCCAAAGATGTCCAAGACCACTCAGGAGCACCACAGACACTACAGACTAACAGATGAATCTGTGCACCTGCCAGCTGTGAAATAATTATTTTCCCTTCTTTGCTAAGATTTTCATAAGCATCTGGGATGGGTGGAAAGTTCAGTCCTGCCCCCCAGGTAACTCTTTCCATGACAAATCGGCTTCTTGCACAATCCCAGGTTGCACAAGGTTTGTGCAGCTTTCCCAAGACTTTCTTTTTTAAGAGATGAGAAAGACTGTGGTTCAGTCTGAGGTCTGGCCCGATTCTCAGCATTCTTACGAACCTCAGGAGCTACAGGGGCAGAGAGTTTATTGCTGGAAACCAGTGTTAGACACCAGAGAACATCTGCATGGGGGAGCCCCTGTTGCTCCTTGCACCCCACATACTGAAGAGCCAGAGCCTGTTATGCTGCAAAGCTCCTCACAGGGAAAAAGTACTCAGGACTTAAAAAAAAAAAAAAAAAAAAGAAAATATCTGTGCAGTGCTTGAGGTGTGGAAATCAAGCCTTGGCTTTGGCTGGACACAGTTCTCTGCCCTGAGGGAGCCTGGGGAAACACTTGGCTGCTCATTGCTTATACCTCTCTGCAGCAAATAAAGGAAAAAACCAATTTAATTGATCTGATCAGATTTCAGATTCTACAAGATTTCCTCCCTGGGTAGAACACAGACATATTTTGCTTTGGTTTTAAAGCGTGATGAACAGAAAACTGCGATAGCTTGGGTGTTAAGCGAGGACAAGCAGGTATGTCCCCGCCGCTGCACGCTTTGGATGTAGAAGTCCCAGAAGAAGTTGGGCAATGCAGACATCCATCCATCCATCCATCCATCCATCCATCCATCCATCCATCCATCCATCCCCGCCATTCACACCACCCAGTGCAGAGCACTTGACCAAAGCCAGTGGTGACGAGTCACCGTTAAGGAAGAGACTTTCTCATCTCACCCACTCTGATCCTGCCCTGAAGTGTCAAGGTCAAAGAGGAAGGAAGGGAGAGTTGGGGGCTGAGTCAGGGAAGAGGGGGAAAATCTGAGCATCTCTAACAGAGACATTCAAAGTGAAACTCTCTTTTTTTTTTTCACTAACATAAAAAAAAAAAAAGTGGACTGGAAGAGCTGTCTCTCTCCAGTTAACAGCTGGTATCAGAGCAGCGGTACCAGCGCTCGGCTGATTCCACGTATCTGTAGCTGTAACAAGCACTCACAAGGCAGAAACATCAGCTTGAAACGCACCTTTCACCAGGGAATTCACCACGTTCCAGAGCCGCCTGTGGCTGGCACGGAAAGGCAGCCAGCTTGTCTTTCCCCTTACAACCAGCTTCGCATTTTGCTTCTCGTGTACCCACGAAACGCTGCAGGACCTCGAAACAAAGAGCGATGTTGTTCCTTCAGAATAAAACTGTTGTTCGCCCGGTTTTTATTTCTATTTCACGAAAACAGCCCAGGAGCTGCCAGGCTTCGTTTGGGGGGAGCTAAAATGATGCTGCAGCGCCGCAGTCACAGCTATTTCACCAGAGAGGTTTCCATGATGCTCTTTCCACCTCGAACACAACAGGACAGGGTTCAAGGCGGACATTTAACTTAAAGAACAAAGAATGTTGGTCTCTGCAATCACACATTCCCGCTTCTCAGCCAGTTGGTTTGGCCGTGCACGCTGTTGAAGGCACTGGTGCCTCTCCCTGAACTGCTGCTGGTCGTGAAAGTCCCCAAAATTACGTGGAAGAGCCAAAAAAAATACCCACACAGCCCCATTTTGCCACTGTTTATGGCGTCGGGGACGTGTGACAACAGGTGATGTAGTTCCGACAGCTAACGGTGGTCCAAGCACTGGTGATATCAACGCTGCCCACCAGCGTTAGGGCAGCCAGCAAAGGAAGAGAGAAAGCCAAGGTCATAGCTAGGGAAATATCGCAAGGGTTTGGCAAGTCAACATTTTCCATTTGACTGCAAGGTCTTTTTTGAGCCTTAAAACTGAAGTAGAAAAGCACGTGCTCTCCCAGCTTCAAGCAGTGATGACTTTGGCACTTTTCTTATGGATTGAAACCTGAAAAGCTTTTACCAGTCAATGCAAGTTTTCAGTCAAACCAAAATCCTTTCTCCTCCTGACTGGCTAAAATGTCCATTTTCAACTACTGAAAAAAACCACAAGGATTTGAGATTTCATTCTCCTGACCAAATTCCATAGTATTTGGGAAGAAATTTCCAACACAATGGAAAACAGGTATTTTTATGGAGGGAGAGAGAGGAACAGATTTTCCTGCAGAGGAAAATCCCCTCCCGTGCATCCTGTTGTTTTCCCCTGAAGAGCAGCAACAGGTTGCAACAACCCACACGGAAAGATTCAACCTACACTGCTCTGAAGTGATGAACACAAGAAGTGACAGGATTTCTGGAAGTCACCGACCCCTCTCTTTACCCTCCAGGCTATTGATTACAGCCGATCAGCAACCGTGCTCCTCAAGCGGCTCCGAGTCGATCTGCAGTGACACCGCGGTAAACACACAGAAATCCAGTCAATTAGGAGAGTTACGCAACGCTCTCTGGGATTTTGCAGTGGAGAAATCCTGCCTCACCACTCCTGGCAGGGACCTATAAGTTGTCCCTGAGATGCCTCAAGCCCTAATCGTGTCCCTGTGAACAGCGTGAAGAAACGAGCCCAGAGAAGAGCGTACTGGTGGATCTTCAGAAATGGGGCTAGAAGCTCTTCCTGGCTAGAAGCAAAGTTGGAGAAACGCAGTAAGACAACGAGCAACCAAAACTACAGATGCATCGGTGACAGTAGTGGCTTACATGCTCCAGAGGACCATGGAGAAGGTCAAAGTGCCACAGTTTGGTTCAAAGCCGTGCCAGGGGAGGTTTATGCTGGCCGTTAGGATGCATTTCTTTGCTGAGAGGGGGTTCAAACACTGGGATGGGCTTCCTAGAGAGGTGGTCGATGCCCCAAGCCTGGCAGTGTCTAAGAGGCATTTGGACAATAACCTTAATAACATGTTTTAACTTTCGGTCAGCCCTGAAGCGGTCAGGCAGTCGGACCAGACGATCACCGTAGGTCCCTTCCAACTGAAATATTCCCCTCTCCCTCTCCTCACCCAATTCCATGCAGTTGGGCTCTGCTGCAGGCAAGACTATCCTGCAGAAGGACCCGACTGCCAAATACCTCCAGCAATTTGGACTCTGGCTGGAGAGATGCAGATTCCACCCACCGGGCACAAAAGAGGTAGAGAAAGGCTTTGTTGTGTCGCGATACGGTGAGAGCATCGCCCGGTTTGGCGCTATGTCTGCAACCTCCAACTCAGGGAGACATCTGCTCTATGTCCCGGTTACCCACGGGGAGAGCGAAGCTCCAGTGCTTCCCAGCTTCAAGTCATTCCTACAACCGCTCAGGTCCTCCAGGTCTCCAACTCTCCCTGTGGGGTGTGAAGGGAAACTTCACGATGGGGTGTATACAACTCTGGAGTTATCTACCTCCTCCATCTTTCCACCATGTCTCCTCCTGGTATTAGGAGGAGACGGTATTTCTTAGCTGACGTAAATCCAGCGCAGCACTTCACGCTGAGAGCTGCTTTCGCAGTCAGTAGCCTTTCACTAAAGCCTGCGGATAACTCTCTTCCATCAGCTACTCCAGGTTCACTCCTTGAGGAGAAATGCCTTAATTAGAGGGGAACTGGAGGCAGCAGCTCTCCCACACGCTGGCGATCCCGGGAAGAAAAGCACTCACAGGAGTAATGCCTGCAAAGCCTCCGCTCCTCTTCTGGGCTACTTCACAAACAGCCACACAGCAAGAGGCTTGTTAAAGGCAGAATATTAGACAGCAGGAACAAATTCCCTGACCCGCCACTTGCCACGGTGCCGTGGAACACGCACGTACGGCCGCCGGACAACCAACCGCAATTCTCAACGCGAAGCGGCGCGACAAGAAAAGCTGCAAAATAAACAGTGAGATGTTTTAGATGGAAACGCGGCAGGAGGGAATGTTATTCCCAGAGATGCTTCTCCATCAGATGCTGACAATCAGTTCAGAGCACGAAAACTGCACCGGCGTCAGCAGCACCAGCTCGCACCAGCGCAGGGAGGAGGTGGGGAAGGCGGTGAGAAGCCCTGGCTTCCCAGTCCCGCCATCAAATGCCACTGGGGGGGAACTGGAAAACAGTTTTTGGGGAGAGACGAGAGATGCAATGAATTCCTGGCTTGATAAAGCAACCAATGTGAGGCCATGCTCAGGTTTCAGACCTTGTAACGGCCACCGCTGTCGGCAGGAGGAAGTTATTTCGGGCAGAAACTTGATCGGCTCTCGGGGCAGCCGGCACAAAGGCCGGGAGAAGGGCGCCGCTGCTCTCCATGGGATGCAGCTGCCAGGGACCTGCCTGAACCACAGCACCAGTGCTGCCCCTCTCCTGCACCCTCTGCGCCGCTCCGTGCCGGCCTGCGCCGCCGACGCCAGCCCAGAAGGGATCAGGCAGCTGAAGGCAACATGGAGTGGAATGGAATGGAACAAAATAGGAGAGAACAGAATGGAACGGAATGGAACAGAACAGAACAGAAATTATTTATTTTCTCCCAGGATCCCAGAGGACTTTCACCACCTTATTTTCCATCTGAGCAGGAGGAGAAACTTCTATGGTGGGAGGGGGTTGGAGCCTGGCCCAGGCTGCCCAGAGAGCTTGGGGAGTCTCCTTCTCTGGAGAGATTCCAAAGGCGCCTGGAGCCTGCGCTGCTGGGCCCCCTGCTCTGGGTGACCCTGCTGGGGCAGGGGGGTGACACTAGATGAGCTCCAGAGGGCCCTTCCAACCCCCACCATGCTAGAATTCTATGACTTTCTCACATCCTTTCCCCTCTGTCACGCTGAGATCCTGGCACCAGCAGCAAGGACTCCTGCTCACAGGAGCTGACATCGACGGACTCATCTCACTGCTTTGTTAGCGTTCGGCAAACTACCTGCAAAGGGTGCAGAGCTGCAAGGCTGGAGCTCACCAGCTCACCAGCTTCATCCTCAGCCCAGCCTTTCCTCTCTTTCAAGTACTTTGAGAGGAGCTTAAAGCTTTCTGCACCTTTGAGTGGTGGCACAGGAGACATGGCAGGACACCTTGTCAACAGAAAGCGAGTGAAAAAGCCAGAGCTCCTGAATCCCTGCTGTCCTCCCCGACACCAAGGTTACCACCTCCCACTGCTCCGTATCACGATGATTTTCCACTATACCAAAGGAATGTGGAACTGGGTTAAAAAACCGCTCCCACATCCTCAACCATCCCATTCACCGATGCAAGTCACAGCCCAACAAGGCAGTGGAGAATCATCTTCCTGTGACTCAGACCTGCCTCTGGGTGGGTGACGTCCTGGAGGATCTGTACATCACTGGTTGCAGTGTCACCCACTGCTGATGTCTCACTGGGCTTTGCATCGCTGATAAGACTGGGAACCAGCTGCCCTGCTGGGTTATACGGGTGCCCATCAGTCAAAACTGCTCCTGGGGCAACTCACTTCTTCCAGCCAGGGGGCCTAAAAGTGCCCACTGGAGAAGAGGAACTCCAAATGTGGTGAGTGGATGTGGGAGGTTTGGGCTTTGAGAGAGGAAAAGAATATTCAAACACTGAGGCGGGGGGAGAACCAAGCAATTCAACTTCTGAGAGCACTTCTACCATCTTCTTTTGTTTGAGGCATTTTCTGGCTAAATCCATGAAATGAGAGGTACCCAACAGCCCCACCAGCTGCCGTGTCCTGCGCAAAGGTTGCATTCAATGAGCTTTTTCTCCCTTCTGCTCTTGCAAGGAAAAGGTGGTTTCTCCAGCCTGGCTAAACAACTCGACCACACTGAAATGCAACCCACTTCCAGCTCTCCCAGCGTCGGGGATTACTGGGTTACAGATACGTGGCCTTACCATATGAAACCAGTTTCCTGGATACTTGCACCAGGGCTTCTAAATTCTGTTGTGGTCTGGATTGCAGGGCTGCCAGTTTCAGTATTTTCGGCTGCTGAAAGCGAAGCAGCTCACTGCAAGTCCTGTCGAGTTTCTTTAACCCTTTGGTTTTCTGAAGGCACATTTTCCGTGCTGCTGCAGAGGAGCCGTGAGCTGCGCTCCAGGAGGACATGAAGATGGGTCTGGGTCTGGGGCACAGCTGGGTCCTCTCATTGTCTGACCACCTCTCAGCACACAATTTCTAACAGGCTGATGGGATTGCCTGAAAATACAGTTGCTTCTAATCTCTCTTCATGTAAAGACCAAGCAAAGTTGCTTTTCATTATGTAAATACATCTATTGTGAATATAATTTATGGCTTGGCATTATTCCGTGAGATTAATGAAGCATCCTTGCTTCTGAAGATGAAACATCTTTCCAAACGCTTCCTATACACATAGAGCTTGTGCAGAGTTCCTGCATTATTCATCGGCAGCGTCAGGGCACCCTTGTAATGGCTTTCCCTCAGCAGAGTCCTCCACAATCGGCTGCTCCAGGCTAGGATCAGGAGACCCAGACCCACCTTCTTCTCCTGAACAGGACAGTTTAAGTCCTCTGGGATTCTCCAGATGAACGGGGTTGGGACTTCTCTACGTCATTTGTCTCCAAAAGTATCTTCACCTTTCACAGCGGGGGGTTTATCTTCCAGCCTCCTCTTGAAGGATTTTTCTGGGGAAAGCCACAAGGGAGGTCAAGTTGATGCTGGTGATGACGAGCATGTCTCATGGATGGAATTCAGCTTTCCAACCCGGCCACCTACTGGGTTGCAACACCAGGGGCTGGCTCCTGGTCCTTGTCTGCCTATGGATCGATGTGTCTCAGAAAGCCCTGAATGATTTGTACCTTCCAGTGCAAAACATCTCCCCACATCACATAGGCAAGATCCACAATAGCTCTTGAGATCCATGTGACATGAGTGCCAGGCTGTCCTCAGGACCTCTCAGTCCTGCAAGCACCTCCTTTGCCACAGTCTGATGCTGGGGATTCTCTGGGTATCTTGCTGGGCATGTTTCCCCAAACTTCCACGAGAAGCGAAGGCTGACAGAGTAAGAAGCAGCAGCTGATCAGCCAATGCATGACTTTGAGTAAAGACATGTTTGTCATTTCTTCTTGGCCTCTTTCACAAGCTTTGTGGCTACCGTTACGCCCCAGGCACCTTCACAGCACATGGGGTGAGGCCTTAAGGGGAAAAAAAGCCAGCTCTCTGCCAACATGATTGCAGCCATCTACAGAGATCAAAGCTGTGGGCACCAACTCCCTTGAAACTTCAACACAACAGGCAAGAGGACCTCACCCAAGAGCCAACAACAGAACAATCAACCTTGCTGCAGACTCAAAGCAAGGTCCCAATGCTGTACACTCCTGGAAAACGCTGTTCCTGTGATAGTGCCGTGCCCGATGATGAGCCAACGTGGGGAGACGGGACCCATCCGATAGGCCACTGTTTTAGGAATATCCAAGCCAAGCCCACCACGTAGTCAGTGTGACCCTTTCAGTGAAGAACACTCGGTCCCCAACCTTGGTGACATGACTGCAGTGCAGAGCACTGGACATCTGGACCTGGGCCTTACATTGTCCCAAACCAGACTGGTGCAATGCTGGCCACACATGTCAAGAGAAACCTGCCACTAAACCTCACTCCATCCCAGAGAACCACATCTCCTGCACATCCTGCTGGCAGAGGAAGAGGCAGAGAAGAAGGCAGCAAAGACCTCCATCACTGTATGAAATCACATCAACCCTCAGTGGCCAACATCTGGAAACTTGCTTTTCTTCTCAGGTTATGCCTGTAGCATCTCTTTGATAAAATCTGTCTTTCATAAACAAAATCTAGCCCAGGGGACAAAGAGGGTAATCAAACAACTCAGCTTGCTATTTAATTTCCCAAAATAAACAGCACGTTCACAGTACCAACCCAAGCTCTGCTGACCCTCTGTAGCTATCACCATCTCAGCCATTTGAACGCTGGTGTCCTCCAGTGAAATGTGCCTTGCCATCTTCATCATCCTCACTGCCTCACTGTAGGAGACCAAAACCCTTGCTTTGGCCAAGACCTTCCTCTTGCTAAGTGGGTTATCACACAGGATGGAAAGATAACTCCAGCCCCAAAAACATACACTTTACAAAAGAGCTCTTCGTGACCCTGAAAAACATCATCTCTATCGATCAGCACCTAGAGCAGCAAAATTCACAGCTCCCACAGAATTATTTCCAGCTAAGACAGAAAAGTCCAACTGCCTCAGGCCTCCCACCCACGGCCTCAGGTGTCCTGCAGAAACCACGGCTCCCAGAGACTTGCCTTCATCTTGTAATGAAAGGGTAGTTTCCAAAAAACAAAGCAAACTCAGTGCAATGTGGTGGTAGGAGAATTAGTTTGTGCATCAGGGAAGATTTGTTTGCAGTAAGGGCACCGCAGCACTGGACCGAGGAGCTAGGAAAATCTTCTTCACAGGAAAAGTTTAGGAGCAGAGAAGACAAGTCTGTCCTAAACGGGCCAACACCACCAGTTCAAAAAGATAAAAAGGCACCTCGCTGCTCTTTCCAGAAGTCTCTGTAGGAGTTACCTCTGAAAACTGAAAGTTAACCAGTTTAAGGGGCAGCTGCTCTGCTTTTTCTTCGGGAGGATCTCGGACACATCAACTGATGCTTCCAAGGGAGGATGACACATCTCCCCACGCATCTTTTGCAAGGGTAAAGTTAAAATTCCACTCCACCCAGACATCCTCCTTGGCTGAGCCGGACTGTTGGCTCCGAATCCTTCAACAGAAACAGGGTAATTTACACCTGCTGAGACAGTTTCTCACCTCTGGCAGTTGAAACCACGCAAGCCGGTCAGATGCTTACAATCAACAAGTTCCTCCACCTCCTTTGCAGTTCCGCAGAATGGTTGTAAAGATCCTTTGTCTACAACAACAGCTACGTTTGCTTTAAAAATAAACACGTAGGACAAAAAGTGCTTCTCCCCGAGGCACGTGGGTTTGATTAGAAGGCGTAGGGCTGGTGGGGAAGGGAGTCTTGCTGAACAGCTCCAGTAGGTGATACAACCCAACATCTGAAAGGCTGGAAAAAATAGCTTGAGAAAGCATTAGCTCCCACATTTTCATGTAATCAGATACAATGCTAGCCAACAAAATCCGGGTTTTAATAGCCAATCCAAGTTTTACTTGGCTGGCAGCCTAAATTTGCTTTCTGTTTTTTAACTCCAGCATAAGTCACTTCTTGAGAAACAGATTTTGCCTGCATCAGATTTTAAACAAGTCAATAAAAATGTGATGGAGAGGAGTTAGTATGAAAAGGTTGGGGTGAGGTTTTTCCATTTCTTATTCCTGAGTGAATGTTACACTCCCATCTATCTGTCTGGCATGTACAAAGCCTGTCTAGAGCCGCTCCTCTGGAGTATGTGTGATCCTCCAGTGATTTATGAATGATTTTCCATCACTCCGAGGGGATATATTCTGCTTTATGGCTATTTTGTCGACATGCTCTTTATATTATGCTGCCCTTTCCCTTGAGATCTTTATGTCTGCACAGGTAAGACTCTACATGGAGGAAAGAAAGTGGATTTTGGGTGTTCAACAAGAAAGGAATCAGAGCTCCCAGAGTAAGCATCATTCAAAAGAAAGTGCCCGTTTCCAGGGCACAAGGAGAAAAAAGATACCAGCAACTGAACAATCATATTTTTATCGGTCGAACAGTAGAATAAATATCTAGAATAAATATGCAAGACTACCATGATCAAAGGACATTTAACAAAAAGGCCTGACAGGCGCAGTCTCAACTAATCTCTCTCTAATATATGCACATATTTGGACAATTAGGGAAGCTCCCCAAGAAAAGATCGTTCTCAACGCTCCGGAGCCCATTTACGTCACAATGTTTTCATACAACACATCAGCACAGGATGCATTATGACAAATGGCCATTTTTTTTGTCTTCACAGGTCAATTCAAAACCCAGCAGGTTACTTGGAGCCTTTTAAGACCCTTTTTATTTATTTATGTATTTATTTTTTTTTTAAACCAGCCATCCACGATCAAGGAAAGCACCCTTAAAGGCTGGCAACCTTTCAGGGAAGCCCGCATCCTTGTGACGGGCTGGGCAGGAGGCACAGCAGCACATCAGATACAGCAACCACATGATCACAGATCTAAAAATACCCTCTCAGTATCACAGCAGGCCAAGAATAAACTGGGGAGGAGGGACGGATGAAACTCTTGCAACAGGATTGTCTTCGGTTTATCTTTTCACACCTACTGAAAGTTGCAGCCGTGAAAGACCAGCCCTGCGAGATGCTCGGCTCCGTGTGACGTCTATCCCTAGGGAATGACTCGGCAACGCCAGCAGCACCAGTAAGGTTTGCTGCCTTCCCCCAGCTGCCCCTGGGAAAGCAGCAGCAGGACAGGCTTCTTTCGGATCACAGCCTTGGGCTCGTTTTAGCACCTTCTGTGAGAAAAACCAGCGTGGTGGTTGGAGCTGGAAGGTTTCCTGCGACACCACGCTCCTCATGGAGAGAGGAGCGCGCCGGCGAGAGCACGAGCCGCCGTCTTCCCCGGTTGAAGGGATCAAAAGCCATATTGAAAGCAAAGAGTTATTGATCTGCTTGTCACAGCAAGGGGAGGGAAGAAACCAGGAGCTGTCTAGAACACGCACGTTTGAGAGGAAAGCGTGAAGGTCGGTCCTGCCAGGCGCTGCAGGAAGGTAACTTCATAGGGAAGAAGTAAAGAGAGATCACAGGCACCGCCGGGTAACGTAAGGGCCTGCCATGAGGTTATAACATCCCTTCTTCTCCCCAAAAAGGCATCAGGATTTTTTCAGAACATGCATTTGGAGACATGTCTGGAGCCTAGGCAAGAAATGCAGCAGGTCTGGGGAAAGATGCTTCCCACGCCAAGTAGAAAAAGAAAAAAATACACCAAAACTCACAACCCCCCCCCACACTATGAGACTATTCACACATTCACAAGCTGGTCGTTATGAGAGTCATTTACAGTGATTTGCTGAATTAGGAGAGTAAAGAGAACTGTATACTCAGGGAGCCCTGCACCCTGGCCTGCAGCATCTACACCAGGTACCCTGTGAGGAGCTGATATCCCCGACACCAGCCCCAGGCAGAATCCACCCCAGCCCCTGGTAAAGTGCTGCAAAGATTAATTACACGACAAGCTAAAAAAAACCCAAAGTCCATCTCCAGCCTGACTGTCTCCAACATCCACTTGCAACCTTTTATGTTTTTAAAACCAGCTAAAGCGCCGCTGAAACCGCCCGCGTCGGTGTTTATAGATGGATGGATCGATTCTTCGTGTCCTCCTGGATAAACTGAATAGCCTGAGTTTCCTCAATCTCTTCCCCGACCCGAGGCTGCCCCAACTCCTTCTCCCAGGTGCACCATCTGCTGACACGGGACTAACGCAGAGATTTAGTCCCCAGCGCAGCACATCTTTTATTCAGCGCTTCATCCCTCACCTCCTGCACCATCCGTAATTCAAGAGCTGCCTCGAAGGAACCGCTGCTTAATATGCAAACGGGACAAACCAACTTCCCCTTCAAGTTCATCAGCATTTAAAGGAGGGCAGGTTGTGGGGCTCTGACTCAGCAAGTCCAAAGACAAGGGGGAGAGCTGATGATAATTCTGATAAATACACCCATTGTATTGATCGCAAACCCAGTGAGTCCATCACTAAGGCTCCACAGAGAGATGATGGTGGCCTTCCAGCATCTGAAGGGAGCCTACAGGAAAGCTGGAGAGTGACTTTTTGTAAGGGCATGTGGAGATAGGACAAGGGGCGATGGTTTTAAACTAGAACAGGGGAGATTCAGATAAGACATTAGGAAGAAGTTCTTTACTCTGAGGGTGGTGAGACACTGGAACGGGTTGCCCAGAGAAGCTGTGGAGCCTCATCCCTGGAAGTATTTAAGACGAAGCTGGATGAGGCTCTGAGTAACGCACTCTAGAGAGAGGTGTCCCTGCCCATGGCAGGGGGTTGGAACTAGATGGCCTTTAAGGCCCCTTCCAACTCAAGCCATTCTATGATTCCGTGATCACCCCAAGACGCATCTGACTCCAGATGAGTGTCTCCAGCAGCCAGCCCTCTCCTAGCCTACAGCCACTGTACCTTCCCAAAGCCTAGTTTTGCTGCAAGGACATTTACTACAAGACTTAGAAGGAAGAGGTCTCCCACCCTTCCTTCCTCAAGGCATGCAGCACCCATGCAAGCCTGGCACTTGGTATCTCAGGGGAGATGTGACCCACAGCACCACGGGGTGCAACAGTCTGGAGGAGCCTCACCATTGCCTACAGAAGAGCTCACAAAGAGAAGTGAATCTGAGTCACAGCACCAAGTTGACAGACTCAAGGGATGGGATGCCTTCCAGGGGCACTTGGAGTCCCTCTGCTGGGAGGCCAGGCTGGGAGAGTTGGGCTTGTGCAGCCTGGAGAAGAGAAGGCTCCTCAGAGACAGCAGCCTTTCAACACTTAAAGCAGCCTGTCAGAAAGATGGGGACAGAGTTTGGAGCAGGGTCTGTTGGGACAGGACAAGGGGGGATGGGTTTAAATTAAAAAAGGGGAGATTTAGGCTGGAGGGAAGGAAGAAATTTTTGATGCTGAGGGTGGTGAGACGCTGGCCCAGATTGCCCCAAGAGGTGGTCGCTGCCACATCCCTGGCACCATTACCAGGGGAGGTTGGGCTGGGGTTCTGAGCAACCTGCTCTAGTTGCAGATGTCCCTGCTCAGTGCAGGGGGGTCGGACTAAATGGCCTTGAAAGGTCCCTTCCAACCCAAACTGTTCTGTGGCTCTATGATTCTACGACCCCCACCTCACTCCCACCTCCAAACCCACCCGGCACATTCAATTACACTCTTCTCCTTTGTCAGACAGTTTCACATCACCCCTCGCTACCTCCATGAGCACCCCCATACCCCTCATCCCAGTCTCCTCGCTTTCTCCTGCACGGTGGGTGATGGGAGCTGCACCCTTTCATACCCAGCTCCAAGCGAGTGAAGACACTGGTCTGCAGCGCAACCCTGACGCTGGGGACCGGCGTGGGATGGATGCAGCCCAGGAACATAACGCCTGGGGGTAAATCCTGCCAACAGCACCACTGCCTGAGGAAATTAGGGGATTAGGGAGAAATTCAAAGCAGCAGCTACAACCAGGCTGTGCTGGGACTCGTGTTTTATCAGCCCTTCCAGGTGAAGAACCGACCGCTGCTATCGGCAGGTGAGCGAGGAGATGGGTATGAAACAGGGCTGGGCTCCTTATGTCCCTCCTCACTCCCCTCCTCCCCACCCCCCGCCTTCTTCTGCGAGGGCTGTAAAATGCTTGAAAATAGAACATTTTGTGATAGCCAAACCCATCAAACGAGAAGAAGAACTAGGTCAATCAGCTAATCGGGGTGATTTAAGAGAAAAAAACGCAGCGTTCGTAATGGGCTAAAAACGGCGCTGATGCGTTACCGAGAAAGAATATAATTAAGAGGCTTTTTAAAGCGGCGCTTTCCCACCCCGGCCGCAGAAATCACAGCTCACACTACCAGTATTGCTTCCACCTCATGGAGCAGGAATGCGCTGGCGTGCCGCAAGCTGGCCGAAGAATGCGGAGTTTCCGTGGGCCGGGAGAAGATCCCGAACGGCAGCGGTTCCCGGCATTCCTTCGTGGGTACATCACCGCTATCCAGTTAGAAAGCGCGGCAACGGAAATGGGGCTGGGAAGGGAGCGGGGTGAGGGGGGATAGCTGACATTTTCATTCTTTTGGTGTTTTAAGGAAGGGGTCTGGGAAAGCAGGTGTAGCCCAGCGGAGAAGCGGATGAAATAACCGGATGGGTGACGGGGCATCTCGTACTCCGGGTTCTTCCCGCGGACGGCCCGGGAGGACCTACGACGGGTACTTATATAACGAAGGCACCTTTCAACAGCGTTCATTCAAGAACGAGGTTCTTGGAAGAAAATTCTGCTCTAATTAGGTGCAGATGGCCCAGTTCAAACAGACAGGGGACACGGCTCGGGAACTGCCGAGCGGAGATCTCCAGCCCCGTGTTACGCAAGGGGTGACGCCGGCAAACCCTCTGCCTCCCTTCGGACCCCAAACCCCAAACGATGCCTGAAAGAGGAAAGGAGCCTTTCCTGGGTTCTCCTGGGGCTGTACAAAAGAATTAAGAGAATGGCAGAATCGTTTCAGTTGGAAAAGACCTTTAATATCATCGAGTCCAACCATAAAGATCACCCACCGTTAAGTCCTGTGCCCCTCAAAGTTTGCTGGAGCCAAAGGGCCATGAGCTTGACTGGGTCCTACAGCTCCAGGGACAAGGCAAAGAGCTCGGGTGAGGCCATCACCCCATGTCCAAGGACACCGTCAGCCTTGGGAAGCTTCTCTGGGGACATCCCCACCCACTCCGCTCTGCCAGAGAGGAGCAAAGTGGATGAGTCAGACTCAGAAAGTTCATTCCCTCAACTTCTGCTCCTTGCTATAATTATCCTTTGGGGTAATTAGATAAGCAGCCCTTCCTTTAATCTGGCTGTAGCTAAACTGCAGGCAGTACCATCCACTTGGGGGGCTGGGGGCTGTCACCGCAAGCCGGTGCACTCCCTCCCCATGGGAACCTCCTTCCCCATCCCATGGTGCCAGCCCCTTTTCATCTTCACCTGTCCCAAACCCAAAGCCATTTGGGACCAAGCAAGAACTCACGAGGTGACAGGGGGAGAGGGGGACGGGGGAAAAGGAGAATAAACAGAGAGGCAGAGAGAGCTGCTCCTCTCGAGAAGCTGCTGTCTGTACAGCAGTTGGTGAAAGTCCAACCACCCCAGTTTGAGCTATTCCACCTCCCTCTAAACCTCCTAGCAAGGAGTCGGCGCATCAGGCGCGCCAAGCCCCAGCAGCTCCCCGCTGGAAAATTTTGGCTGGTGCTTCACCCTCCCTCCACACAAACCCTCGCTCTCCCTCTCTCGCAGGCACGCACGGGGAAAGGGAGGGAGAGAAGAGGAAAAAACCACAAGCAAATGTTCTGGTGCAGTATTTCCCCTCATCAGACTTTTGTACTTGAGATTGGAATCGTGTTTAGGGAATTCAGGAAAAAAAAAAAAAAATACAACAAACCACAAAAAAGCCCTTCCCCTGAGCCGGAGGGAGCTTCGGCCGGACACGCTGCTCTCGTTCGGGCAATACCCCACTAGTGCAAACACAAACCCCTCTGCAAGAGCCTAAATGAATTGGAAAATAATTAAACGTTACTGGCAAATTTAAATATTTTTTTTCTCTCGAGACGGCAAAAAGAATCACGGTAGACGATATACATTGGGAAGCCTCCAAGACTTTGACCTTTAAATTAGCAGCTAGGACAGTCAGACAAGGATGCCTGAGGATTGCACATACACGCGAAGGAGCTCCAGAGGTTTTTCCAAACCCTTCACAAACAAACCACACACCTTGTTTTAACCAAAAAAAAAACAACAAAAAAACCAACCACCAACACAGCCCACACCGTTTTCTTCTCGATTCGCATGGTAGGGGAGGCAGATGCTGGGGTCAGCGTTACGTCCGACATTACTCAACCCTACGCCACACTCTGGGAGATTTTATTTCATGTGGACCCTCAGCTGAATAAAAGGAATGAGCCCTCTCCTTTAGTTTTAAAAAGAAAAAAAAACGAAAAGGAAAACAAAGGGCTAGATTCCTAACGACTCTAAGGAGTCTTTACGTTGCTCTGACAATGAAAAAGAGCTCGGGGAAGCGCGCAGTAGAAATCCATTTATCTTCTGCGGGTCCTTTGCTCAGCCAAAATAAGATGATTCAGCTTAAACTCAAAAATCTTTAGATTGAAGAGACAAACAAATCCACTTTGTGGCGGAACAACGCGGGGGATTTTACACCTTATCTCTGGAAAATCGGTATCGGGGGTAACAAACCTGATGTGAACGTTTCCGTCCCGCCACCCCGATGGTAGCTGTAGCTGCGCAATCTTTCCAGAGCTTTGGAAAAATAGTTTCAGGTTCTGCTGCCTCTATCTTGGCACCTAAAGCAAGTTTCCATTAGTTAAAGGCTTGAGGGATGATTTCACTTCGGAGCTGAAATGGGGAAACCAGCAAAATGAGTAAGATGCAGCTAAACACACGCTTGTGTCTTTTCACAAGCCTGCGCTGAAAAACGGGGGTTTACTTGCTGTCTTTGGGTGGGACTCTGCCTTCTCCAACGTGCACGAGGAGATGCTTCCAAAGAGGATTTCTGAGCTGCGTGCCAGCAAATGCACCACTGTCAGGGATCATCAGGGATGGGGTGAGACAATGAGCACGGAGGGGCCACTCCAGGAGGGTGCCGAGGTGCCCCGGGATGGGCAGGGGTACAGGGAGGAAGGGATCCGGCCCTGGACAACACCCCAGGATCTAAGCAGGGTCTCCCTAGGTGGCAAAGGTGCAGTAACACAGGACACAGGGAAGCTGCTCTCCGACTCGCTGCCAACAAATGCCGAGGTTATTCACGTCCAAACAAATAATTCTTCTATAAATAACGCAGCCGCTCCGACTTCCTGAGCGAAACCCATCTTCTCTGGAGCTCCCAGAGCTGGAAGGAAACGGCGGTGACTCGAGGAGCTCACGGCAAGCAGCTCAACTCTGCAACACCCGGGCGAGGGGAACGGAGACCTGCTCCTCCCTGCGCTGTCCCTGTCGTGTGCACACACGTGTCAGCTAGTGCACGTATGACACACGCAAGCTGCTGAGCAGAGCAGCTCCGGTCCTGCGCGAGGACGAGGAAACTTGCTGTCCCTTCTTTCTTGACTTTCCCATTTTTATGCAACCATCATGAGCTTTGCAGTTCAACCCATTGACAGCTCCTCCTAGAAAGACGTCCCTTTTAGACACCGCTTCTCTGACCGAGCACAGCAAAAGGATCTTGGAGTCAACAAGCATCAAGATACAACCTGGGCAAGGTGTTAGAACATGCTGCCAGCTTCCCCCAGCAGTGGGGACGCAGGTCAGGGATGCGATGGAGGTGGGAAAGGTGCAGGTATTCCCCACGAAACGGTTCCCTCCCCCAGCATCGGCAAACCCCACGGGCTGTGCTCATTTAAGCCTTTCTTCTTCCAAGGAGGCCACCCTGGGGATGTCACAGCAGGGGGAAAACTCGGCCCGGGCACGGAGGAGTGCTCCAGGGTTCACAGATTCATAGAGTGGTTAAGGTTCGAAGGGACCTTAGAGATCATCGAGTTCCAACCCCCCTGCCATGGGCAGGGACACCACCCACTAGACCAGGTTGCTCAAGGGCTGCTCATCTTCAGAGCATCCTGCTCAGGCTGGGCTGCCTGGATGAGCTGCCAGCCTTCCCCTTCTCCCTGGGTACAAAACTAGCAGCGGTTGGATGCACCTGAGCCCTGCCCCAAGGGAGCTGCTCAGGCTGTTCCCAAAACCACACCATCCCTGAGTCAGAACCGTCCGTCTAGACGGAGGACATTCCTTGCCCTACCACCAGCCTCACGGCTGATACGAGTCATGTTCTCGCTCGTCAAGGGCAAGATCCCTGGCAAAATCCCCTGGGGCAGCCAGAAACAACATCTCGATCCTCCCAAGAAAGTCAACGAAGTCCTGAGAAAAAGTTTTGGCACCTGCATCATGGAGGGAGCGAAAGGGAATCGCTCGGGCATCTCCTCCAGCCCCAGGAACAATTTGAGGAGAGGCAGCGCCTGGTGAGACACCTCGGACCCCAGGGTGAACCAAAAGCCTGTCTAGACACCCAAGAGGACCCTTGCTAGATGGAAACCAAGTCCCTAAGGGCAAAGGATGGATCTTGGACCATTGTCCAGCCTTAAGGTGCTACCACAGCTGGAGATGTCAGGACAAGCAAGCCGTAGCATCTCCAGACGTGGAGATGCGCATCACAACGTACTTCAGAACTGCTTCAGAGAAAAACACACGAGAACTACTCCATGAGGTCCAAACCATACCCTCTTTTCTCCAGTCAGGAGAAGAAAAACAGTCCAGGTGATATTTCAAAGCAAAACTGGGTTGGTTTTTTTTTTCCCCTTTTGCTTTTAAGAACAGCCAAGCATCTAAAACGCACAAAGACCTGAATGGTTCTGCTTTGGAGCTGTTCTGTAACTACAACTGCACGCAGGTTCCTAAACCTCAAAACTTCTCAGTCCACTGGCTTGCAACAGGTTGCAGACACGGAGTTATTTAAATTACTTTTAAAATATTAATTAGCATTTGCCTTATAGAAGGGAAAAAAAAAAAAAAAAAAAAAAAAAAAAAAAAAAAAAAAAAAAAAAAAAAAAAAAAAAAAAAGGAAGAGACAGAGATAGGACCTCCAGGGATCCAGACTATCCAATTTCGGGCACCTAATTAAAATTAAATTTCAATTAATTTCCCATTACTTTATTTTAAATTTATTTTGTATAGATACTTTTTTTATTATTATTAGTTGCCTTAAAACTGAGCGTGTCCCTTTGGTTGCTTTTCAATTAAATATCATCTCAATGCTAAAATTAGTGCTTTTATTTGCTAACTCAGAGGTTATTCAAAATCCCTCCACATTTAATTCAAGGACTTCAAGAGAACTTGACAGACATTCCCCACCTCCCTTTTTCACCACGGTCGGGAGGATGAATCATGATATTTACTACACGCTCATTCTTCGCAGCCATGTGTTAAAAACTTCACTCAAGTGGAAACCAAAGAGCAGAACTGACAAGGTAGCTTCAGCGCTGCAAAATACACATGGGAAGAGTAAAGGGATCGAAACTCATTTAGTTCATACTTCACACTACCCTCTTTCTTATTTTTTATTATGATTTTTTGGATTTTTTTCCTGGTCGGTCTCAAGAGTAACAGGTCTCACCTTAAGGGTTGAAGAGGAAAACGTTCCCAGCCTCGTCTCAGTCCCTGATGACTGTCTTTGCTTTGAAGGCACCAGCCACTGATCAGGACTGGCTGATCCAACAGAAAAGAAGAAAATTTAGCACTTAATAACCTCTTCACAGCCACTTTACTATAGACTCCTCACCCCCAGCAGTCTGACTTTAACATCCTGGCAGCAAACGAGCAGCACTTGAATATTTAACTGCAGTATGGTTTTATCTTAATGCAGACTGTCGTCACCTGAAGTTTAATTTTCATCCTTTTCTTACAAAAAAAAAGTTACTTTCATCAAACAGGGCTTTCTTAATTTTTATTTTATCTGCCCAGTTCTGCGCCTGAATTCTCCAGCATCACGGGAGCTGCCGCGGAGAAGCTGGATGTCTGATGCTGTGCTAAATACCTGTAGGCTCCTGCCATCACTAATGAGTGAAAATATCTATAGAACTAGGAAAAAAAAAAGCTTCCCAGAAGCTGAAGTTACAGTGCTCATCTGTGGAAGGATTCTCGCTTGGTTTTGGAAGCATGCACACCAGAAAAAAAAAAAGAAAAAAAAAAAAGAATCCAAGCAAACCTGTGGGCGTCTGAAGCCACCTCATCTTTGAGAGACTGAAAATCTCGTTTTAAATTGGCAAAAACATCCTCCTGCAGAAAGACAAACTGCAGACAGAGGCAGTTGGGTGTTGCTCAGGAGTGAACCCCCAGCAGGGATGCGGAGCTGCTTGCAGGGAAACTAAACCAAACGAGGGGAGGGCACGGGGGGAGTCACTCACTCGTGGTGCGCACCAGAAGCGCCGCAAAAAGCTCCGCACCCGATTCCTTGCACTTCTGTAGCTATGGAGTAATTCAGATCTTTTTTCCTGAAGCCATTATTGACACATTGTGTACTTCTGCTTTGCCTCTTTTTCCCCTTAAAGAATCCTCCTATTATGAACTTCTTGGTGACTTCTTCAAGATCTCTCCTCCTGTAAGATCTGATGTTGACCACTGCTCCAGCACAGCCACTCTGGGGTCACGGCGATAGATGCAGTTGTAGAAAAAAACTGGAATATCCATTAAACAACTCAGGAAAGTCCCTCTTCCATGCCAGTCCAGTTTATACTCCTCCCAGGCTAAGCTCAGTGTTGCTGCACCAGGTTGGCACCCCCAGGCGACGTGACCAGCTCCGGCTGGAGCCGAGCCAGGTTCGCAGGGAGCAGCGGGAGCCGGGGCTGACGCCAGATCGTCAGCGACTTCTCCGGGAGCGCTCGTGGCTGACAACAGCCAACAAAACGTTCACGCCAAGCCCAAGACGGGCACGTCAGGAGCACCGACCTCGCCGCGCGGTGCCACAGACGGGGAGCGGGTGTCGTCGCAGCCGACGCTCGGACGTCGTCGATACCACGCGACGGTGGTGCTGCGGGTCAGTGCGGGCAGCTCTCTGTGCTGCCTCCTCCTCCAGATCCACTGCAATTCCCTCTGCAAAGCCACAGCAGGGATGAGTGTTCCCAGCTAAAGAGGTCTCATTTCAAAAATTAAAGGAGCAAAGATTCGTCCTTCTGTTAAGAGGCTTTTTTCTGTTTGTTTTTTTTGTTATTTTCTGTCTTCTCTGTGCTCACAGTTGGGTGAGCTTATCAGGTCTAAAATCCCTTAAGAACAGTTTCAAATTGCATACATCTTCAGTATATAAAGCTGAGAGATTCCTGGCACCAGAATGTGCCACAAAAGACTGAAATTGTCCATCCAGTGCAGTAAGCTGGCCCTTTTCCCACACTTCTTGCTGCCAAAGGCTTTTCAAGGCCCAAGACACCTTGGGCATCACCTGACAGTTTGTAGTTGGACTTCTGCAAAGCGTCTGACAGTGGTCCTGCATCACATCCTTGTCTCTAAATTGGAGAAACTCAGTTTTGACATAAGGACCGCTCTGTGGGTAAGGAATCGGCTGGATGGTCACATTCAAAGAGCTGCGGTCAACGGCTCCATGTCCAAGTGAAGAGCAGTAACAAGTGGTGTTCCTCAGCGGTTGGTACTAGGACTAGTGCTGTTGAACATCTTTGTCAGCAACATGGGCAGTGGCAGCGAGGGCACTCGCACCAAGTTTGCCAACACCACCAAGGTGAGTGGTGCGGTCAACACGTTGGAGTGAAGGGATGTCATCCGGCGGGACCCTCACAGGCCTGAAACGCGTTCTCACGTCAACCTCACAAAGTTCAACAAGGCCAAGTGCAAGGTCCTTCACCTGGGGGATTGGAACTCAAAGATCTTTAAGGTCCCTTCCAACCCAACCCATCCTATGATTCTCCAACAGCCTACAGCAGCCAAACCTGAGCTCCTGCCCCACCTCCTTTAGGGGACCAACAGCTCTCCCCATCAGCACAGAGCCCCAGCGAACACCCTGATGTAAACGGGCACAAAAGGAAAGAATAATCAGCCACCTCATCCAGCAAAATTGAGTTTGAAAACCGATGGAATAGTCAAGAAACTATTGCTACCTTCAAGTCATTAATGCACAGCCTGAGAAATGTCAGCAAGACTACAAAGCCAATGCTGGCTTTTGTTTTTAAACTGTGCAAGCAGTAGCTCTTACAAACACAGCTTTTCCCCAGTTTTGATTTCATTTTGAAATCTGTCAGTTGGAATCATTTCTCCAGTCCAGGGAAGTGCTTTAGGATCCTCCACCCCCAAAAACGACGGCTTTGCTCGTAACGTCTTTAGAAAGAAAGAAAGAAATTCTTTTATGTTCTCTTGTTCCATCCTCAAAGAGGCTGGTTTGATTCCTGATGCTCCGGCATATTTCTGTCTTTTACCATCCTTCAAGGCTATTTCCTCCCTGCCAAAATATGCAAGGAAAAGAAACACAAGTCCTGCAGCTCTGGGGGAAGGGCCAGCCCTGCAGCTCTTATTATCTTTGGATGGGAAGAAGGAGAGAGACAGAGACACTGTTAATGCCTCGGATATTTCTAGATTCCGACCGCTGTCCTACAAAGGAAGTCTGAAACATAAAATGCCATTGGAAACATCACATGAGGCCTTTAAAAAAAAAAACCACCAAGAGAGTCTAATTGGCTTTATTACCAGCATCTAGTGGCTCTTGGACGTAACCTGCTTGAAGATTACGCTGGTTATGCAGCTCATGGGTTGCTCTTTCCAAATTCCAACCAGCACCAAACCTTCGCCTGGAGGGTCACATCTTCCTAAAACACATCTCTGGTGTCAAACATTTTACGGACTCGAGCGTTTCCTTGCACTTGGGATGTAATGGGATATCCAGCTGCACATCAAGCCAGGGGCAAGACTCGAGGTCTGCGTCGCTCCCCTGCAGTTCACAGTTTGGTCCGCAATTTCGTGACCGAACAGATAAAAGTTTGGCCTCAACAAGTTCACAGCTGCGCGATGCTTTGAGGATACAAAGAGCGGAGTCTGCGCACGTGGTTAGTTTGTAGGATTAGCCCCATCTTCTCCCTGCTGCAGCAGTTGCCAACTCCAGTCTGCACCATCCCCAGACTGCTATGGTTGTGATGATCCATCATCCCTAAGTCTATGGCCTGATGCCACGGAGCTCTTCTCTGAGCATACATTTAAAATGGGGGGTTATATTAATTGCTGTGCTGAAAAGTCAAGACAGAGAGCGAGCAAAGCTTCAAAGACTCACTTACTTCCCCCAGAACAAGAAACAAAGTCCTTAAGTCTGTTTTCCATTAGAAAAGAAGTAGCCCGCACAGCTTCCCATTGTTCTTCTGCTTACGGGGTCAGCTTCTCAAAATTAGATCTCAGCCAGGCTGGTCTGGATGGAACCTAAGGAAGTCCCCAGAAACGCCGGGGTTTTGGAAACTGAGAGTTTATACCGGGAAAGCGTTGCTTTACAGGCCTTGCTACTGGGAGAACTTCCCACGCACCTACTCATCAGTCATCACTAGGGCTGGCCACAGGTCCTATTGAGACAATCTCCTATCAGGCCGAGGACGCAGCCCCGGGCAGGTTTCAGGCTAAATCCTATGGGTACGGCAGGAGTCCGACAACGCCCACGCAGGTTACCTTTAACTTCCCCACTTTCAGCACCAAGAGTCCCAGCAGGATGGAAGACAGAGCGGGTAAATGACCCCAGTGTGACGCTTCTCACCTACCTGGGGCAGCCCCAGCCGTGAGCCCCGTACGCTACAGCCAAAGGAAAGCTCTCAGGTTTTCACCCACGGCTCCATAAAACAACGGGCATCTGTTCGCCGGCTCCAGCAGGACGTGAATCCAGACTGTACCAAGTTTATCCAAAGCAATTCTTTCCAACGTAGGAAAACCGAGGCTCGCCTGGCTGAAGGACAGGCCACGCTACGGCTGTGCACGTCCCTCGTCCTGCAAACCACCCCGAGCAGCGGGGCAGGCTGCAAAAACACTGAGGTTTTGTTCTTTTTCCTTTGAGGGAGGCGGCAGCATCTCAGGGAGACAGTCTCACTGGCAGAGTGAGACAGGAACAGGACTCGCCGTGCCGGCGATACGAGGAATCTCTCCTAGCCCTTCCCAGATGTTCCCCCAAACGCTTGTGCTAATCGAATCGACAGCTCCCTGTTTCAGAGGAACATACGGCTGCGTTCACACCAGTATTGCTTTTACTTTAATAGCTCCTACAAGGTGCTTTAAGGACAGGACAGATCACTAAACTATCATTAGTGGCCTTTTTATGAATAAAAAATAGGCTTTAGGGCTTTTCTTCTCCACCTGTGGAGCCTGACCATCACTGCAAGGTTCGAGTGTGAGGCCTGGAGCCATGGTCCAGGTGACTGGCTGGAGGACACAAGCCATTCCCTGCTTCCACAGGCATCCAGCTGGAAAAGGTCCAGAGAGCTCTAATTAACCAAACCGCTCGTTTAACTTTATGGCATGGCTTTTCCCGGGGGCTTCACCGGCGATGAGGGAGGGATGCTGTGTCCCACTGAGGGGCAGATGAACACAGGGCTCGCAGCTGACACAGGTACTAGTGGAAACCAGCCTCTCCCCTTTGCTGCTTTTATGGTCAGAGGGATGAACGGGAAAATTGGGAAAAGCTCACCGAGGTGAGAGCCGCTCCACCAAACCCCTGCCACACTGGGAAGGGGTCCACCAGGGGATGCACTGGGACAGTCTCCTCCAGACGGATCGCTCCTCCCTTTCTTGGTGTCACTAGATATAATCCTGGCTCCTCTCAGAATAAGGCTTTACCATAGGAAAAAAAAAAAGAAAGACACTAGCAGGATTAACCAGAAAAAGCACCCTCCACATGAGATAGACCAGGGGGAGCAGGGAGCTCCTACAGAACTCACCTCCAGAGGGGCACAACCCAACTGCAGATCCCCAAATGGTTTAAGGGGGAAGGAGCTGACGCCGATGCTAAAAAGCAGCCTCGTGCTGTTCGTTTTTCCAGCAGAGGGGTTTGCTCGGCCGTGTCCTGCAGCCAGTGGGGCTGAAAGCACGTGGGATGAAGCCAGAAAGGGTGCACAAAAGGGGCAAAAATTCCACCGTCTGTGGCAATATTGTTGGCCTGTGGGGTTTCCCTAAGTTTTTGGGAGAGAACACAGATCACAGGGCACATGGGAGCCAGAGGGAAGGGGGGCTGTGGTTAAAAATAAAATGAAAAGAGCAAAAGGTAGGAGAGCAGGACCGAAAAAGAAACCCCATTAAGAGTGATGCAGAGCTGGCTTTCAGTGCTCTGGACCTTGTGTTTTCTGGCCTTATTTATGAAACACAAATAATCCAGCCTTCTCCGTAAGCAGCCAGATCCGGTGGAATTACATGTCTGAATACTCTCGGTAAACAGACGGAAAGCTGTGGAAACACAGCTTAAGGCCACAGGCGTTAACAAGGGGGCCTTTATCGCTCAACCTGGCTCCTCCTGGCAGAAGCAAACCCGCCGGCCCCGGCTGAAGCCCGTGCAACCGGTGCGTTCAATCGGCCGCGAGTGGGGAAAATTCCTGGCTCCTAATTTATTTCTTTGCTCCTCACGATGCTGCCGGGATCCACCAGAACCGGCGGCTAAGAGGCAGGGAGGAGGGATGCCGCCACCCATCACCACGGGTGGGAGAAGGGCTGGTGAGAGCCAAACACGTAGGAACCACCTTCCCTTCCAGTGCTGAGCATCTGCTTTCATCTCCTGATGATAAAAGCCCTGCGCGCCGCTGACACGTACCATCGGCGAGGTTCGGCACAGGAGAGAGGACTTCCTGGCGGAGGAGCACATCATCCACTGGAGAGAGCGGCGGGTGAGAGCTGACCCCATTTCGTGGAGTCGCCGGAAAATGCCAAACTCAAATCCAGCTCACCCAAAAACCAGGAGCTCAGCTACGGGAACGATGGAGCGTAACTGTCTGGCCAGATGGGAGGATCAGCACACACTGCCTTCTGGCTGGAGGATCTAAAGAGCTGAAAGTATTTTCTAGACCAAAACCATGCTTAGGTCTTTTCAAAAATCTTCTATTAAAGGAGAGTCCTATTCCTACAGGGGTAAACTCCCACCTCTGCCAAGAAGGACTTGATGATCTTGGAGGTCCTCTCCAACTTTAACGATTCCATGATACTATTCTACGAAGCTGTCCCAAGCCTGATGCAAGGAAAGCTCAGGGCAAAGGCAGCAGAGGGGTCTGCGGAGCAATTTCACCTTTACCCACCACCCGCACAGCGATGAGGGAAAGCAAAGCTTCTGAGATACTGGATAAATTGGAGGGGGCCTCACATTTTTTGGCCCAGATGTGCACGGTCAATTCCAGGCACGCCCCAAAGCAGAAACCTCCGTCTCTCCCTGCTTCACTTGCATGAAGAACTGCAAAGCTACCGCAGCCTCCTGCTTCCACGGCGTGCTCAAAATAATCACACTCGCTTCAAAGAAATTATTATACCCAGCTCAGACACCTCAGCTCTTATTTGTTTCTAGCGAGGAACATTCCAGGCTATTCTTGACCCAACGAAAAAAAAACAACCAACCCAGGAAATCCAGGTGGAGCCTTATTTATTTTTTCCTACCCAAAGAAACTTTCATTTTATTTAAACCTCGCTGCCTGGTGACAGGAGAGGAGACTCAGGCCTCCGAGCAATCCTCCGTCACTGTCAGATCAGGAAAAATAAAAAGTTTCAGAAGCTCACATCCCGAGCAAGAGCCTGTAACGCAAGATGAGGGCGCAGATCCAGAAAGAAGGGAAAGACAAGACTTTGGAAGTTGGAGGTCGCAGACAGCACCGCTGGGCTAATGATTCTTCCTATATTTACACTTTCAAGAGTAGAGGCGATTTTTAAAGCCACACTGAAAAATATCAGCACATTTCTGTGTGTATGTTACCAGGTGCTACCCGAGTGCTCTACAGCACCCTGCCTACACCCACACGCTCTGCTCACTGCACCGCTTTCGATCCCAAGACCTCAGCGTGAATTCATTCAGTTTCCCAGCACCCTTGCCAGGTAGATGAGCTTCCCCTTACGGAGAGAGGAGACGACCAAGAAAGATGCCATCCCACCGGCACGGTCTTTAGCACAGGACTTTACGTATTTTCACATTTTCTTTCCCCTCAAAATTTGCAACGAGAGCGCGTTTGCAATAGAAAGCGCGCAAAAGGTCAAGCATCAGGACAGATGCTGATACTCTGACTTCAAGCCCTGCCCGCAGAGGCAA
This sequence comes from Baryphthengus martii, assembly GCA_013396935.1. Classification (NCBI taxonomy): domain Eukaryota; kingdom Metazoa; phylum Chordata; class Aves; order Coraciiformes; family Momotidae; genus Baryphthengus; species Baryphthengus martii. The sequence continues at coordinate 12,559 of VWZK01010308.1, read as the reverse complement.
GAGCTGCGTGCTTGTGCGCTCTGCAAGGCCACGCCAACGTGGCTTTTCAAGCCAAAAAGAGCGTGTTTCGTAGCCTGAACGCAATTACAGGACAAAGTCGTACGTCAGGGATGTGGGGACGTGGGCGCAGAACTTCAAGACCTCCTCTCACTGCTGCTGCTCCTCCCCCAACATCAGAATCTCCCCACAAAACTCCTAATCCTGGACAACTTGACTCAAAAGCAGGAGCAGGGATGTCATGGGCGAGGTGGAAATATGGAACTGGGCCGGGAAGGGTGGGTGGATCTGGTGGGAGGAGGAGGAGCAGCAGCTCCAGTCACTGCAGATGTCCCATCCCGCTCTTGCCCCACGGCAGCGTCTGCGTCAGCCGGCTCCTAAATTTAAACCAGCCAGAGAGCAGCTTTGAAACAACAGCCAAGCCTCGGGGTTACGTGCGTGCTGAGGGAGGTTGGGAATACATCCCCACGCTTCCCTGCGGCTTAGCTTGCTGTCTTGGATGGGGGAAGCAGCTCTGGTACTCACCAGACAGTGCCTTCATCCCAGCTTTTCCCATTTCCCCACTGAAGTAGCGTGAAGAGGTCTGGATTAGGGGCATCACTCTCCTAAGTCAGCCCTGGGGGTGTGGGATACAAGAAGCTTATGGTCTCCTGGATCTCTCCAGCTGATGCTTTGCCAGAAAGTCTCCGAAGGAGACCAGGGCAGAGTCCTCGACTTGGGATGCTGCATGTCCCCCTCGGCGCCCCGCTGTGCCCACATGCCTTCATCCCGCTCCTCTCAGGATGCCGATTGGGGAGACTTCCCCAGGAATCGGCACTCGGCTCACATGAGGATAAACAAGCATAGGAAGAAGGAAGAGTACAAAGCCAGCAGCCCATGTAAAATCCTTGAAGAAAACTGAAGCCAAACCCGTGTGTTTTGAGCAAGGTTCAGCTATGCCACAGCACACCATCATCATCCTCAGCGACATCAGTATTCGTACAGCCCAAACTCTTTACTCCAAGGAGTCCCCACGGCCTCAGCACAGGTCAAAAGGTTCACTTACCCCTCTAAATTACCCAAGAAATCCCCTACAGTTACTATTTCAGACAGAAAATGCGTCCTCTATCCTGGCAATAATAAAAAAAACCCCAAGATATTTGCGTGGCTTCTGCTTTGAGGGGAAAATGGCCGAAGCTGAGAAACACAGGGCTGCAACGAATCCCGGGCGAGTCCTTCTCACGCTTCGCTGCCTGGCTCCGGCACTAGGGACAAAACCCTTTTCTTAATCCCTAAGTAGGACTTTCCCTTCTTTTTTCCTCCTCTTTACCACAGATCACCAGGCAAAGGGACAGCTGAGAGGAAGGATGACCAGTAATTGCAAAAAAAAATTGATTTTTTTCAAAACCAATTTAAATACCACACGGCTCAATTCACCACCTATTTAATCCTTGATTGTTAGGAAGCTGAAACAATGATAGGAAGGTGAATTCCTTTGGACAGAAGGAGTATCACAGCTGCCCCAGCTCCAGACCCAACTGTCCGGTTCCATCCCACAACCCTTAAGGTTTTTTCCTGCAGTAACAATTCTTTTTGCCCAGGAGTGGAAAGACACAGCCCGTGCCATCAGGGTCTCCTTTTCCCTAAGCACATCTCTACCGTGGTTTTAGCATTTTGACCCCAGCTCCCTCCCCAGCAGCTCTGGGCTCTCCCTGGGATGCAGGACGTGATGAGTCACTTGTCCTCCAGTCCCCACGTGAGCTGACAGGGAGGGAAGGAAAACCTCTCATTTACAAAATGTAAAAACCCAGCAGTTTTTGTTTTCGGCGTCCCTGGCACTGAAAAGCTCTTCGCAAATATAGCAAAACATGTCAACAGTTTTTGTGTCACAGCCCAGACTCACACGCTCTCCTCACCAAAAGAGGATGCGCTTTTAGCAACCTTCTTCTGCAAAAACTGTCGGTGTTGGTAGGACTTTTGTTTTCCTTTTGAGAGCTAAGTACTCACGAGCATCCTGGAAATTTAAAAAAAGAAAAAAAAAAAAGAGAAAAAAAAGGCCATTTTTAGACTTTCACGCACAGGGAGGACTAAGAGTGTGTGTCACTGTGTGTCTGAGCGAGATGCTAAAATTCTCCAAAAATTGCAATACCAAAGGAGACTGGGATGATAAAGGGAAGCCTTATGTTCAAGTACCGGTTAGTCATCTAAGATTTGAAATTAATTCACTATCCAGTTCTTCTATACAGGCTTTAAAAAGACAGGACTTCTCCTTCCCAGGAAAGCAACAGCCTGAGAGCCGTTGGTTATTGAATTACTCATTCAGATTTAAAAGCACAAGTACAAAGCTCGTTGTCAGGAAAAACCAGAGGAGCCAGGGCTCGAGCATCCCATGCAGGATGGCAGATATGTCCTGTGGGTTTTGCACTTAAACCCCACTCTCACAGGGACCCAAGCTGCCCTGCTGAACCTGAGGTCAAAGATTTACTGGCCGATCAATACAGCACATCCCCGGGGCGTCAGAAGTTTAGTTACAGAAAACAGGGGCCGCTCACTAGAAGGAAGAAAACAAGGCTCACGTTTGCAAGCAGGAGGAGGCTCCAGTTTGTGAAGACAAGATAAAATATAGAAAGTCAGAAGTCTTCCTCTCAGAAGACAGGACAAAATACAAAAAGCCTTCAGGAAGAAGCAGGCATAAAAAAAAAAAAAAAAAAAAGGCGCTATGTTTAACCCCTGCAGTACGCCCAAGTTGTACCTGCACCCAAGAGGAGCCCCAAAGGATGCCACAAACCCCACTAGACACCCTCAAAATGCCAAGGATCTCAGCTCCTCATGCTACCACCTCAAGACACAGCCCAAAGCAGCGCTGATGATCAGCCATGAAGGAGGTGGACGGACCCCTCCACGCCCAAGACCAACGCGGCCGGGCAAGCCGTCCCCTGAAATAGCTCCTTCGCAGCCTCCTCCTCCCCACGCTGGCTTCTGTTTCAGCAGCAGTTGTTCCCTCCTGAATTGCTCCTCCTTAAATAGTCTCCCTTCCTCTTTCCTGGGGGAGGATTTGCCCCACGGGATGACAGCAGGAGAAAGCTAAAATAGACTTTCACTAAGATGAACATCCCGCTGGCAGCTGTATCTCGGTGAAACGCAACCACCTGGAGGATTAATAGATAGACGGATTTATATAGACTGGAATTTATAGATGTACTGAATATTTCATTTCTGCAGCGTATCCCCTAGAAAGGAGGAAGGTGGGAGAACCCACAAAATAAGGAACACGTCATGCAGGGAGCGCAGCCACACACCCCCTAAAGCAATCTCCCTTCATCTGCAGCATCCGCTGGGGCTTGAATCACTGAAAATACAGAGAGAGGAAGGAGCTCATGATATTCGGGACATTTACCACCCAACGCACAAAACCACAGCTAATGAAGCAAAGCAATTAAATACAAGATACGTTTTTGGGGCTGGAAGCGCTTGAAGTGACAGAAAGGCAAGAGCTTTGATACCCTAAAAAAGAGATATTGCACATATCCAGAGTCTTTCCAAGTGGTTTCTGGAGCGGTGGCCACCACAGGCTGGCCACCCAGAGGCAATCTGCAAGTAAGTGTGGAACATTTAACACTCAGTAACATCACAAAAACATCTGTAAACACTCCTGCCGTCAGAATCTGGGAAGAAAATTGACCTGAATATCACGGTGACTCTTGGCAAGACCAACCCTTCCTTCTCACCCATCAGAAGTAACATCCACGGCTACTTCCTGTGGACAAGGAGTTATTTATTAATTGGAGCGACGAGAATCAAAGAGTTTGTGCTCAAGTTACCACCAAAAAAACCCATCTTGGGAAAACCTGAGAGCACTCGTTGCAGAAAGAGACACAGTCACCTCCAAAAGTTTCACTGTTATTTGGATTCCAGGTACAGTTCCCCCGTACGGCACGCTGTGGTGGGACACGGCAAATCCTAAAGCCATCCTCGGCAACGTGAAGGCATCACATCTATGAAATAGTCATCTAGCGTAAGAAAGCAAACACACAGCAAGAAAAGCAGCTGGTGATTTGAAAAAACAACCCACCAAAACAAAAAAGAAAAAAAAAAAAAAGGAGTAGGGGGGAACCCACTTCCTTGACAGGATTTATTTTTACATGATGGTTGCTCAGGGAATGGATACGGCAGGAGCAGCTCCCGTGCAAGAGGATGAGTGGTGACTCAGCAGGTAAAAGCTGTCAAAGACTTGTCCAAACTTGGAAGGATGAAAAAGAAATCACAAGGGAGAACTAGAAATACCTCCAGCAGTTTTGCTTTGCGCACTGGTCGGGTGCCTGTCGCTGCAGAAGATGCTCTGAGAAGCAAGCGGGGGAAGCCTGTCCCCACGCTGAGCACCCGTGGGGGGTTCCTCCTCCAGAAACAGGAGCCACCAGAGGCAAGGGGAGCTTTGCCACCAATGTCAGCAGGATCACCGGCACCCTCACGCTGTTAGGAAGTGCTCTGGACTCCTCATCCCAGGAGAGACAGGGAGCTGTTGGAGCGGGGCCAGAGGAGCCCCAGCAATGCTGGGAGGGCTGGAACCCTCTGCTGGGAGGCCAGGCTGGCAGAGTTGGGCTTGTGCAGCCTGGAGAAGGGAAGGGTCCATGGAGACCTTACTGCAGCCTTTCAGAACTTAAGAGGGCCTCTCAGAAAGATGGGGACAGACATTTGAGTAGGGCCTGTGGGACAGGACAAGAGGTGATGGTTTTAAACTAAAAGAGGGGAGATTTAGATTTGATAAAAGGAAGAAATTTTTAGGATGCCAAGAGCCTGGCCCAGGTTGCCCCGAGAGGTGGTCACTGCCCCATCCCTGGCCCCATTGCAGGGGAGGTTGGCTGGGGCTCTGAGCAACCTGCTCTAGTTGCAGATGTCCCTGCTCCCTGCAGGGGGGTTGGACTGGATGGCCTTTAATGGTCCTTTCCAACCCAAACCAGTCTGGGATTCTATGATCCCACCACCACTGGATTTCAGCTGTGATGCTGAAGGGAGCCTTGCACGTCCCCGTCCCATCCCTCACCAGCCTTCACCCCACTTTACACAGCACTCTGGAGAAAACAGCAGCAAGACTTTTTAATGCACATTCAGACAAAAATACCTCTTTCTGCGCCGATTTTTTTTCTTTCTTTCTAAATAAAAGTCAAAAAGCACAGCCAACATGAAAGGCTGGATAAACACTCCTCCTTTCCCCAGCAGAAATTACAAGAATGCCTTTGAATTTGTTTTGGCAAGAAACAATGTTCTTTATGAAAGAGCTTCATTGAAAAGTCACAATTTGGAATGTACTCATCTATTCTACTTTTTTTTTTGTTTTTTTTTTAATTTTTTTTTTTTACATTTTAATTAGCACCCTAACAGTATTTTGACATCATTTATGGTTTGTTAGATTGTATTGTGCACTAGAAATGCCAAACACACCTTTTGGAAGTGCCTTATTATTATATTAATGTGACTTGTGGGGTTTGTGCCGCCGAAGCCTCGCGTCAGCAGCCGAAAAAGAAAATAATAAATTAATTCCATTTGGAGAAAATGCTGCCATTTATAACCCAGCAATTAAGAACAGATTTAATTTTAGATAGCGCCGCATTCTTCAGCTTATTGAGTTACTCAGGACTGACACTGGTACTATCAGTTTCTGCTCAGTTCTTAAACAGACCCAGGCCACTTTCTCACTCCTTAAATTAGCACCAACAGAGATGAAAAGTTAACGCTGCTTTTCTCTCGCCCGGGAGCTGCACCACACAGTCTTTGCTGAAACAACAACAAAAAGAAAATAAAAAAGGAAAGAGCACAAGCACAAAGTACAAGCCTGGATTTCTACTGCAACAGGCTAAATTGTATCAGGCAGGGGCACACCAGGAATTAATAAAAAACCAATTAAAAGAAAAGAAACCCCTCAATGGAGCTGAGGACCGACTGTATTTGCAAACCAGGGCGCAGATATTTTACGGGAGATAAAAGCAGACCAAAGTATGGCTGGAGAGATGCCCACAGCTCCAGCTCCGAAGGCAGGCGCGCAACAGGTAGGAGGTTATGGAGAAAGGGAGATGTTTTCTATTTGGCCGCGGCTCTGCCAGCGGGAAGGTGATGCCCAGGGAGGTCTGGAGCTGCTGGCAGGGCTCCAGCTGGCACCCAGGGCACTGGAGGTTGCGGCCGCATTCCACACAGGGAAGAGTCAGAGCGCTCCAGGGACCCACACCTGCATCCCAGTGGTGATGGAGCAGCCCTGGGGCTCCCCGACAGCCTCCACTGGGGGAAGGTTGGTGGGAAACGGGACATGCCCTCACCATCTGCCCTTGGGGACACGGCAGCGAACGCTCGCTGTGATCACCGGCAACCTCGACAGCGTGAAAATAATCTCTGGACAAGGAAAGGGAAGGTAGATAGGAGTGAGGGCACGGAAGCTCATCTGTGCTCACGGTGTCACCAGGCTCCTGGTCACCTCCAGCTGAGGGAGACCAAAATGTACGGAAGCAAGGGACGCACACAGCTTGTGGCAGCAGCCAAGGCTTTGAAAGCAAAAATTAATACATGGAGTAAGGGACAAGTTGTGAAAGGTTCTCTGTCGATGGCAGGGGAGGACCCTGTGTATCACCCGGCACCCTAAGGTGACACGGTGACAGTTCTTTGCTATTAACATCACGCACCAGAGCAGCACCGCAGCCGGGATGGGCTGCAGGATTCCCAAGGATGACCTGACTAAAGCAAGAGATGCTTCGGCCAAGAAACTTTGGGCTTCTTATTACACGGGAGGCCAGAACAGGTAGCACACCAAGAGCTACGTGAAAACAGCCAGGGGGGTTTTGTGGGGATTTTTTTGACATCAAGATGATGAAGCATCTACACAACTTGTTCATCACAACAAGTCTTACTGGTGCATCAAAGAGGTTTTGAAAAAAAGCAAGGTGATCGCCCTTGAAAGCCCAGCACCCTACGGGGACGGAGCAGAAGGGCCCAGGCGGCAGCAGCAGATCAGCTCAGACACCAGGAGAAAAGCTCCTGTGTCCTTGGGATCCTGCCACGAGCAAACCTGGACAAACCAACCGATGAGGGCTCAAAAGAAAGCACCCTTGGAGGGGTCTGCCAACCTCGGAAGGACGCGAGGGCACCTGCGCCGCATCTTCACCTCCTGCCACAAGACCTCTATGGCAAGCACACGTGCAAGCAAGCAAAATTAAATTAAATCTTGGCTTTGATAGGGTTCTCTCTTCTCCACATTAAAAAAAAAGGTAAAAAATCCCCAAGTACATATTTTTATTTACTAAGATTGCAGCTACATCCCTCTTGAAGTCAGGCGTAATTGAGTCCATTGAGAAACAGGCTACCCTCGGCCTTCAAACTGGAATTAGTTACGCTCGGTCTGACCTTGCATTATTTGGAAGCACTGCAACATTAAAAGAAAATTAGAGCGACTTGTTAAACCCTTTAAAAGGTAAAGCAACACAATTGCTCCAGGTTTGCATACAAAAAAAAAAACAAAACACAAAAGCCGAAACCACCAAACCAAAACCAAGCTCTTTAAATCCCGACTACTGCTTTCATGTGGTAGGGTTTAGTCTTATGTTTTAAATTCATTCAGTTCTTGTTTACTTGAACGAGCACACGAGCTTTAATGAGCTCTCCCTAGGAAAATGGCAACTAGAAAGGATCCCATTTGCTCAGGTTGCAGAGCTCCGCGCACCTAGAAAGGAAACCCTGAAACATCACGTGCGTCTTAGCTGCCAGATTACTCGTTTTTAATCCTCTCTGCCAGATGCATTTATCTCTTTCTGTATAATAAAGCAAATTAGTGTAATTGTACGGGCAAACGGAACCAAAACAGGCACATCAGATTAAAAAAAAAAAACGCACAACCCAAAACAGCTCCAAAATGGAGCTGGGGGCTCAATCTGGAGGAAGAAGTTGCTGCCTGGCAGCTGAGGAGCTTCATCAGCCACAGCTCACGGGCTTCCATTTCTCCCGCAGGTCCCCCGTGAGGGACCGCCCCGGGTCACAGACAGGCGACCCATCCTTGCGCTACCAGCGGAGCAGCAACAGGTAAAAGCCCAGGCTGCTGGTGAGGTGGGCACCATCAAATCCCTGGGCTTTCACCAGCAGCGGAGCGAGTGCGGGAAGCAAAGGCGAGCACGCAGCTCGCAGCTGGTGGGACCGCAGGAGCGGGTACGGCTGCAGCTCCGCATCCACAGCTCAACATCTGCGTGTTGTCCCCGCTTCTACAGAGCTTGGACCAAGAACACAGTGCCCAGGAGAGGAAGGGGCACGTGCCAAGCTTTTGAGGCCGGGCAGGGTTGCAGCAAGGAGCTCTGGCTCTCCAGAGCCAGCAGCTTCTGCCAGCAGCACCTATTTGTTAACTTGAGAACATCTCCATTTGCCTTCGTAGAAAAAGAGATTCGGTATCACAAAGTTGTTTTTCCCAGATGAAGGAGACTGCTGCCAGATTCAGCAGCCCCAGCGGGATTAGGGAGGCTGTTCCCATTTTGCCACTAGTGCCAGGGGGCCAAATTAAGCAGGATAAATTCCGAGTAACGACACGCAAACCCCCAAGAAGTTATTTTTCAGCCATTTCACTAGCAAGCAGGACTCTCCCACCGGCGTTAAACCCAGCTAAAAGCATCACTGACTTCAGCAGCAGCAAACTACACCTCTCTTCCTTCCCATCCTTGAGGTGGGAGGACTCATTTACGCCGCAGTTGGGGGATGCAAATGGTGAACGGGCTGGCGTAGGTCACACGTGGCTCTGCCAGCACAGGAATAAACAAATGCACGCAGAAATATCTTTTAAAAGGGCCCTGCACACAGGTGACTGAGGCACAAACATTTCAGAGCTGGAGAAGGGTTTCCTTCCCCACCTGCTGTATCTAAGCCACGCATGGGATGGCTGCTCTCGTATCAAATCCTCCTCCTTTTCTCACATCCAGGAAAACGGGAACGCCCCGGTGCGGCAGGACCCCCAGGTATTACACACCGAGAGTATCGTCCGCTCGAGGTAGGGGCAGAAAACACAAAAGTAGTCCTATTTTAAAACCAGCGAGCAACGGAACATCAACGCGAACATTCAGTTTGGCTTTTGGAGGGATTTAAAGAACTTGGGCTTCTTCGTGCCTTAATCCCACACTAGGCTTCCCCGCTATCAACTACGGATCGCCTTCTAACAATGCAAAAGCATCTACCCACATTTTTGCAATTATTTCAGACCCGGCAAAGAGCACCCTCCCCTTTCTGTAGGGTTAATCTAAAGAGCAGTTGCCAAAATGCTGAGAACACAGTCAAACAATAGCTCCTCTGATGAAATTCCTTCACTCCATAGAGAAACCAGTATCCTCCAGCTGCTGTGACTTGTCCAGAGAGATCTCTGAGTGGTTATTGCCTCCCATTATAACAAAACGAAAAAAAAAGGGGAAAAAAAATGACAAGCTGACAGATTTGAGTGCAATTTGCAAAAAAATTAAACCAGGACCCTACAATCCCACGGCGACACTCAAGTTTTATTACGGCATTTATTGCGACATTTGCTTTGGGTGAAACTAGAAACTCGGGACACGAGTGGAAGGAGGCGACGCCGGCCACCTGTCCTGGGGAGAGAGACTCGCTCTCCTCATCAGCACAGAGCCCGCGTTCAGCAGCTTCAGCCCTTTCAATACTCGTCCTCGGGGGAATCTCTGACTCGTCATTCCTAAAAGCCGGGTGGCGGAGCCGGTCAGCTGAATTCCAGACGAGCAGACACCTTTATTGATAAAGGCTCTCCGGCTGACCGAGATTGGACATCGGCTACAAAAACCATTCAGCGCCCAACCGCCTGCTGCAGAACCATGTGACGACAGGGTGGCCTGGGCAGTCCAAGACAACCCCTTAACGCAGCACTAAGAGCTGCCGGCAACAGAATTCACGCTGCTGCCGTGACTCTTTGAACCGAGCTGCTCTGAATCATTGATTTCCTGAACAGACACGCTGAGTCGCACCCCCTGCCTCCACTGCTGCCGTGTACTCAAATGGTTTCGCACTTTTTTCCCCCTAGATCAAATTCCAAGGCATTTAGAGTATTTTTCTTCTTATTATTTAATCAGACTTAGCCCCTCTTCTTTTGGACCTCCTGGGTCTCTGCACTTTCCCTGCTGCTGCTTCTGGCTTGTTCATCTTTCAGCTCACCCCAGCCCACGAGGCCTCCACACTTTCCACTCAAGGTGGGAACCCACCACATGCAGGTAATACAAGTGCAAAGGGATAGGAGCAGTAAGAAAAATCCCTTTGCCCATGGTTGGTTTTCTTTAGCTCCAGGAGTTTCAGTAGCAACCCCTGGTATCACAAGGTAACCAAGGCCACGGCAAAAAATGTGAGTTCTGCTTCAAATTGACGGCATCCCCAGGAGCAGCACATGCAAAGGTACCCGGCAGGGAGAAGGAAGGCTTTAAGTACAGTCACGTTCCCATCAGCCTCCTAACTCTGTTTTAACAACCTGAACCAGGAGCTGGGACCTGTACTGGCTGCAGAGATGAGATCCATCTCCCGATGGGGCTCCAAGGTCTGTGCCGTACCTGCTTCATGTTCCAGCACCACTTCTTCCAAGCTCAAGATCGGCACCTCTCTAGGAGTAAAAAATCAAGTAAAGGACACAAGTGACCTCCTGCATGGATGGGTAAGGAGCTTCCAGAAAAACTCAAAATGGAAGAAGGAAGTTTATAAAAGGTGGAAAAAGGGTCTGGTAACTTCAGAGGAGTATAATCATAGAATCAATCATAAACTGGTTTGGCTTGGGACCTTCCAAGGTCCTCTAGTCCAACCTTTCTGCACCAAGCAGGAACATCTGCAACTAGAGCAGGTCTCTCAGAGCCCCATCAAACTCATCATTGAATGTCTCCAAAGACAGGGCCTCCATCATCTCCCTAGGAAACCTGTTCCAGTGTTGCGCTGGAAGAACGTTGTCACAGTGTGGAGGGATGTCAGAGTATGGACGGATGTGCAAGGAGGAAGGTTAAGGCCCACTCGGAATGAAATTTGGTGAGAGACGGCAAAGACACAAGGAGGCCTTCTTCAAGTTCCTCAGGAGGAAGAGGAAGACTTGGGAAAACACAGAAGGCCCTCTGCTGTGAAGGAGGTGGGTGCCCTGGTGACAGAAGACACAGAGAAGAGAAGGTCGAGCTACCTCTTTGCTTCAATCTTTATTGCTAAGGCTGGCACCCAGGAATGCCACTGCCTGAAAGGTGAAAGGGTCTGCAGAGGCAGTGGACGAAGGACCTCTTTTACTGTCCGTAGAGAGCTGTCTGATCAGTCGATTTTGTAGCTCCTCAAACTCCCACAGAGCCCGGGCGTGGGCATCTGGATTCTGCACCAGGTGATGGAAGAGGTTGAA